>JARKHS020017142.1:0-239384 GCA_030143305.2 Amblyomma americanum
CGGAGAACACTCCAGAATCGCCGGGGGTACCTCTCTGTATGCGAACAGAAGCGGAGCGATTTAATGATGCCAAGTTTTGGGCTGCTTCTGACTGGCGGATGGTTCCTTCTTTAAGCTGGTGGCCAAGAAAGGAGATGTTAGGGGCTCCGACTTCATTCTTCTGCTACTTGATCGTGAGGCCGGCCTCGCGCACCCTGCAAAATCGCCTGTTTAAAGTCCAAAGATTTCCTTCCCTTATCCAGAGCTCTCTGAGGACTGCGACCGGTCCACGCACATGTCACCAAATATCAACTCAAACGGAGAACAGCTCCAGAATCGCCGGGGGTACCTCTCTGTATGCGAACAGAAGCGGCGCGTTATAATGATCCCAAGTTTTGGGCTGCTTCTGACTGGCGGATGGTTCCTTCTTTAAGCTGGTGGCCAAGAATGGAGATGTTAGGGGCTCCGACTTCATTCTTCTGCTACTTGATCGTGAGGCCGGCCTCGCGCACCCTGCAAAATCGCCTGTTTAAAGTCCAAAGATTTTCTTCCCTTCCCCAGAGCTCTCTGAGGACTGCGACCGGTCCACGCACATGTCGACCAAATATCAACTCAAACGGAGAAAGCTCCAGAATCGCCGGGGGTACCTCTCTGTATGCGAACAGAAGCGGAGCGATATAATGATCCCAAATTTTGGGCTGCTTCAGACTGGCGGATGGTTCCTTCTTTAAGCAGGTGGCCAAGAATGGAGATGTTAGGGGCTCCGACTTCATTCTTCTGCTACTTGATCGTGAGGCCGGCCTCGCGCACTCTGCAAAATCGCCTGTTTAAAGTCCAAAGATTTTCTTCCCTTCCCCAGAGCTCTCTGAGGACTACGAGCGGTCCATGCACATGTCCAAATATCAACTCAAACGGAGAAAGCTCCAGAATCGCCGGGGGTACCTCTCTGTATGCGAACAGAAGCGGAGCGATATAATGATCCCAAATTTTGGGCTGCTTCAGACTGGCGGATGGTTCCTTCTTTAAGCTGGTGGCCAAGAATGGAGATGTTAGGGGCTCCGACTTCATTCTTCTGCTACTTGATCGTGAGGCCGGCCTCGCGCACTCTGCAAAATCGCCTGTTTAAAGTCCAAAGATTTTCTTCCCTTCCCCAGAGCTCTCTGAGGACTACGAGCGGTCCATGCACATGTCCAAATATCAACTCAAACGGAGAAAGCTCCAGAATCGCCGGGGGTACCTCTCTGTATGCGAACAGAAGCGGAGCGATATAATGATCCCAAATTTTGGGCTGCTTCAGACTGGCGGATGGTTCCTTCTTTAAGCGGGTGGCCAAGAATGGAGATGTTAGGGGCTCCGACTTCATTCTTCTGCTACTTGATCGTGAGGCCGGCCTCGCGCACCCTGCAAAATACCCTGTTTAAAGTCCAAAGATTGTCTTCCCTTCCCCAGAGCTCTCTGAGGACTACGAGCGGTCCATGCACATGTTCAAATATCAACTCAAACGGAGAAAGCTCCAGAATCGCCGGGGGTACCTCTCTGTATGCGAACAGAAGCGGAGCGATATAATGATCCCAAGTTTTGGGCTGCTTCTGACTGGCGGATGGTTCCTTCTTTAAGCTGGTGGCCAAGAAAGGAGATGTTAGGGGCTCCGACTTCATTCTTCTGCTACTTGATCGTGAGGCCGGCCTCGCGCACCCTGCAAAATCGCCTGTTTAAAGTCCAAAGATTTTCTTCCCTTCCCCAGAGCTCTCTGAGGACTACGAGCGGTCCATGCACATGTCCAAATATCAACTCAAACGGAGAAAGCTCCAGAATCGCCGGGGGTACCTCTCTGTATGCGAACAGAAGCGGCGCGATATAATGATCCCAAATTTTGGGCTGCTTCAGACTGGCGGATGGTTCCTTCTTTAAGCAGGTGGCCAAGAATGGAGATGTTAGGGGCTCCGACTTCATTCTTCTGCTACTTGATCGTGAGGCCGGCCTCGACCACCCTGCAAAATAGCCTGTTTAAAGTCCAATGATTTTCTTCCCTTCCCCAGAGCTCTCTGAGGACTATGAGCGGTCCATGCACATGTCCAAATATCAACTCAAACGGAGAAAGCTCCAGAATCGCCGGGGGTACCTCTCTGTATGCGAACAGAAGCGGCGCGATATAATGATCCCAAATTTTGGGCTGCTTCAGACTGGCGGATGGTTCCTTCTTTAAGCAGGTGGCCAAGAATGGAGATGTTAGGGGCTCCGACTTCATTCTTCTGCTACTTGATCGTGAGGCCGGCCTCGCGCACTCTGCAAAATCGCCTGTTTAAAGTCCAAAGATTTTCTTCCCTTCCCAGAGCTCTCTGAGGACAACGAGCGGTTCATGATCATGTCCAAATATCAACTAAAACGGAGAAAGCTCCAGAATCGCCGGGGTACCTCTCTGTATGCGAACAGAAGCGGAGCGTTATAATGATCCCATATTTTGGGCTGCTTCAGACTGGCGGATGGTTCCTTCTTTAAGCTGGTGGCCAAGAAAGAAGATGTTAGGGGCTCCGACTTCATTCTTCTGCTACTTGATCGTGAGGCCGGCCTCGACCACCCTGCAAAATAGCCTGTTTAAAGTCCAATGATTTTCTCCCCTTCTCCAGAGCTCTCTGAGGACTGCGACCGGTCCACGCACATGTCGACCAAATTCAACTCAAACTGAGAACACTCCAGAATCGCAGGGGCTACCTCTCTGTATGCGAACAGAAGCGGAGCGATTTAATGATGCCAAGTTTTGGGCTGCTTCTGACTGGCGGATGGTTCCTTCTTTGGGCTGGTGGCCAAGAAAGGAGAGGTTAGGGGCTCCGACTTCATTCTTATGCTACTTGATCGTGAGGCCGGCCTCGCGCACCCTGCAAAATCGCCTGTTTAAAGTTCAAAGATTTTCTTCCCTTCTCCAGAGTTCTCTGAGGACTGCGAGCGGTCCATGCACATGTCCAAATATTAGCTCAAACGGAGAACACTCCCGAATCGCAGGGGGTACCTCTCTGTATGCGAACAGAAGCGGAGCGATTTATTGATGCCAAGTTTTGGGCTGCTTCTGACTGGCGGATGGTTCCTTCTTTGGGCTGGTGGCCAAGAAAGGAGAGGTTAGGGGCTCCGACTTCATTCTTATGCTTCTTGATCGTGAGGCCGGCCACGCGCACCCTGCAAAATCACCTGTTTAAAGTTCAAAGATTTTCTTCCCTTCTCCAGAGTTCTCTGAGGACTGCGAGCGGTCCATGCACATGTCCAAATATCAGCTCAAACGGAAAACACTCCAGAATCGCCGGGGGTACCTCTCTGTATGCGAACAGAAGCGGAGCGATATAATGACCCCATGTTTTGGGCTGCCTCTGACTGGCGGATGGTTCCTTCTTTAATCTCGTGGCCAAGAAAGGAGATGTTAGGGGCTCCGACTTCGTTCTTCAGCTACTTGATCGTGAGGCCGGCCTCGCGCACCCTGCAAAATCGCCTGTTTAAAGTTCAAAGATTTTCTTCCCTTCTCCAGAGCTCTCTGAGGACTGCGAGCGGTCCATGCACATGTCCAAAAATCAACTCAAACGGAAAACACTCCAGAATCGCCGGGGGTACCTCTCTGTATGCAAACAGAAGCGGAGCGATGTAATGATCCCAAGTTTTGGGCTGCTTCTGACTGGCGGATGGTTCCTTCTTTAAGCTGGTAGCCAAGAAAGGAGATGTTAGGGGCTCCGACTTCATTCTTCTGCTACTTGATCGTGAGGCCGGCCTCGCGCACCCTGCAAAATCGCCTGTTTAAAGTCCAAAAATTTTCTTCCCTTCCCCAGAGCTCTCTGAGGACTACGAGCGGTTCATGCACATGTCCAAATATCAACTAAAACGGAGAAAGCTCCAGAATCGCCGGGGGTACCTCTCTGTATGCGAACAGAAGCGGAGCGTTATAATGATCCCATATTTTGGGCTGCTTCAGACTGGCGGATGGTTCCTTCTTTAAGCTGGTGGCCAAGAAAAAGATGTTAGGGGCTCCGACTTCATTCTTCTGCTACTTGATCGTGAGGCCGGCCTCGACCACCCTGCAAAATAGCCTCTTTAAAGTCCAAATATTTTCTTCCCTTCCCCAGAGCTCTCTGAGGACTACGAGCAGTCCATGCACATGTCCAAATATCAACTCAAACGGAGAAAGCTCCAGAATCGCCGGGGGTACCTCTCTGTATGCGAACAGAAGCGGCGCGATATAATGATCCCAAATTTTGGGCTGCTTCAGACTGGCGGATGGTTCCTTCTTTAAGCAGGTGGCCAAGAATGGAGATGTTAGGGGCTCCGACTTCAATCTTCTGCTACTTGATCGTGAGGCCGGCCTCGACCACCCTGCAAAATAGCCTGTTTAAAGTCCAATGATTTTCTTCCCTTCCCCAGAGCTCTCTGAGGACTATGAGCGGTCCATGCACATGTCCAAATATCAACTCAAACGGAGAAAGCTCCAGAATCGCCGGGGGTACCTCTCTGTATGCGAACAGAAGCGGCGCGATATAATGATCCCAAATTTTGGGCTGCTTCAGACTGGCGGATGGTTCCTTCTTTAAGCAGGTGGCCAAGAATGGAGATGTTAGGGGCTCCGACTTCATTCTTCTGCTACTTGATCGTGAGGCCGGCCTCGCGCACTCTGCAAAATCGCCTGTTTAAAGTCCAAAGATTTTCTTCCCTTCCCAGAGCTCTCTGAGGACAACGAGCGGTTCATGATCATGTCCAAATATCAACTAAAACGGAGAAAGCTCCAGAATCGCCGGGGGTACCTCTCTGTATGCGAACAGAAGCGGAGCGTTATAATGATCCCATATTTTGGGCTGCTTCAGACTGGCGGATGGTTCCTTCTTTAAGCTGGTGGCCAAGAAAGAAGATGTTAGGGGCTCCGACTTCATTCTTCTGCTACTTGATCGTGAGGCCGGCCTCGACCACCCTGCAAAATAGCCTGTTTAAAGTCCAATGATTTTCTCCCCTTCTCCAGAGCTCTCTGAGGACTGCGACCGGTCCACGCACATGTCGACCAAATATCAACTCAAACTGAGAACACTCCAGAATCGCAGGGGCTACCTCTCTGTATGCGAACAGAAGCGGAGCGATTTAATGATGCCAAGTTTTGGGCTGCTTCTGACTGGCGGATGGTTCCTTCTTTGGGCTGGTGGCCAAGAAAGGAGAGGTTAGGGGCTCCGACTTCATTCTTATGCTACTTGATCGTGAGGCCGGCCTCGCGCACCCTGCAAAATCGCCTGTTTAAAGTTCAAAGATTTTCTTCCCTTCTCCAGAGTTCTCTGAGGACTGCGAGCGGTCCATGCACATGTCCAAATATTAGCTCAAACGGAGAACACTCCCGAATCGCAGGGGGTACCTCTCTGTATGCGAACAGAAGCGGAGCGATTTAATGATGCCAAGTTTTGGGCTGCTTCTGACTGGCGGATGGTTCCTTCTTTGGGCTGGTGGCCAAGAAAGGAGAGTGTTAGGGGCTCCGACTTCATTCTTATGCTTCTTGATCGTGAGGCCGGCCACGCGCACCCTGCAAAATCACCTGTTTAAAGTTCAAAGATTTTCTTCCCTTCTCCAGAGTTCTCTGAGGACTGCGAGCGGTCCATGCACATGTCCAAATATCAGCTCAAACGGAAAACACTCCAGAATCGCCGGGGGTACCTCTCTGTATGCGAACAGAAGCGGAGCGATATAATGACCCCATGTTTTGGGCTGCCTCTGACTGGCGGATGGTTCCTTCTTTAATCTCGTGGCCAAGAAAGGAGATGTTAGGGGCTCCGACTTCGTTCTTCAGCTACTTGATCGTGAGGCCGGCCTCGCGCACCCTGCAAAATCGCCTGTTTAAAGTTCAAAGATTTTCTTCCCTTCTCCAGAGCTCTCTGAGGACTGCGAGCGGTCCATGCACATGTCCAAAAATCAACTCAAACGGAAAACACTCCAGAATCGCCGGGGGTACCTCTCTGTATGCAAACAGAAGCGGAGCGATGTAATGATCCCAAGTTTTGGGCTGCTTCTGACTGGCGGATGGTTCCTTCTTTAAGCTGGTAGCCAAGAAAGGAGATGTTAGGGGCTCCGACTTCATTCTTCTGCTACTTGATCGTGAGGCCGGCCTCGCGCACCCTGCAAAATCGCCTGTTTAAAGTCCAAAAATTTTCTTCCCTTCCCCAGAGCTCTCTGAGGACTACGAGCGGTTCATGCACATGTCCAAATATCAACTAAAACGGAGAAAGCTCCAGAATCGCCGGGGGTACCTCTCTGTATGCGAACAGAAGCGGAGCGTTATAATGATCCCATATTTTGGGCTGCTTCAGACTGGCGGATGGTTCCTTCTTTAAGCTGGTGGCCAAGAAAGAAGATGTTAGGGGCTCCGACTTCATTCTTCTGCTACTTGATCGTGAGGCCGGCCTCGACCACCCTGCAAAATAGCCTCTTTAAAGTCCAAATATTTTCTTCCCTTCCCCAGAGCTCTCTGAGGACTACGAGCAGTCCATGCACATGTCCAAATATCAACTCAAACGGAGAAAGCTCCAGAATCGCCGGGGGTACCTCTCTGTATGCGAACAGAAGCGGCGCGATATAATGATCCCAAATTTTGGGCTGCTTCAGACTGGCGGATGGTTCCTTCTTTAAGCAGGTGGCCAAGAATGGAGATGTTAGGGGCTCCGACTTCAATCTTCTGCTACTTGATCGTGAGGCCGGCCTCGACCACCCTGCAAAATAGCCTGTTTAAAGTCCAATGATTTTCTTCCCTTCCCCAGAGCTCTCTGAGGACTATGAGCGGTCCATGCACATGTCCAAATATCAACTCAAACGGAGAAAGCTCCAGAATCGCCGGGGGTACCTCTCTGTATGCGAACAGAAGCGGCGCGATATAATGATCCCAAATTTTGGGCTGCTTCAGACTGGCGGATGGTTCCTTCTTTAAGCAGGTGGCCAAGAATGGAGATGTTAGGGGCTCCGACTTCATTCTTCTGCTACTTGATCGTGAGGCCGGCCTCGCGCACTCTGCAAAATCGCCTGTTTAAAGTCCAAAGATTTTCTTCCCTTCCCCAGAGCTCTCTGAGGACAACGAGCGGTTCATGATCATGTCCAAATATCAACTAAAACGGAGAAAGCTCCAGAATCGCCGGGGGTACCTCTCTGTATGCGAACAGAAGCGGAGCGTTATAATGATCCCATATTTTGGGCTGCTTCAGACTGGCGGATGGTTCCTTCTTTAAGCTGGTGGCCAAGAAAGAAGATGTTAGGGGCTCCGACTTCATTCTTCTGCTACTTGATCGTGAGGCCGGCCTCGACCACCCTGCAAAATAGCCTGTTTAAAGTCCAATGATTTTCTCCCCTTCTCCAGAGCTCTCTGAGGACTGCGACCGGTCCACGCACATGTCGACCAAATATCAACTCAAACTGAGAACACTCCAGAATCGCAGGGGCTACCTCTCTGTATGCGAACAGAAGCGGAGCGATTTAATGATGCCAAGTTTTGGGCTGCTTCTGACTGGCGGATGGTTCCTTCTTTGGGCTGGTGGCCAAGAAAGGAGAGGTTAGGGGCTCCGACTTCATTCTTATGCTACTTGATCGTGAGGCCGGCCTCGCGCACCCTGCAAAATCGCCTGTTTAAAGTTCAAAGATTTTCTTCCCTTCTCCAGAGTTCTCTGAGGACTGCGAGCGGTCCATGCACATGTCCAAATATCAGCTCAAACGGAGAACACTCCCGAATCGCCGGGGGTACCTCTCTGTATGCGAACAGAAGCGGAGCGATATAATGATCCCAAGTTTTGGGCTGCTTCTGACTGGCGGATGGTTCCTTCTTTAAGCTGGTGGCCAAGAAAGGAGATGTTAGGGGCTCCGACTTCATTCTTCATGCTACTTGATCGTGAGGCCGGCCTCGCGCACCCTGCAAAATCGCCTGTTTAAAGTTCAAAGATTTTCTTCCCTTCTCCAGAGCTCTCTGAGGACTGCGAGCGGTCCATGCACATGTCCAAATATCAACTCAAACGGAAAACACTCCAGAATCGCCGGGGGTACCTCTCTGTATGCGAACAGAAGCGGAGCGATATAATGACCCCATGTTTTGGGCTGCCTCTGACTGGCGGATGGTTCCTTCTTTAATCTCGTGGCCAAGAAAGGAGATGTTAGGGGCTCCGACTTCGTTCTTCAGCTACTTGATCGTGAGGCCGGCCTCGCGCACCCTGCAAAATCGCCTGTTTAAAGTTCAAAGATTTTCTTCCCTTCTCCAGAGCTCTCTGAGGACTGCGAGCGGTCCATGCACATGTCCAAAAATCAACTCAAACGGAAAACACTCCAGAATCGCCGGGGGTACCTCTCTGTATGCAAACAGAAGCGGAGCGATGTAATGATCCCAAGTTTTGGGCTGCTTCTGACTGGCGGATGGTTCCTTCTTTAAGCTGGTAGCCAAGAAAGGAGATGTTAGGGGCTCCGACTTCATTCTTCTGCTACTTGATCGTGAGGCCGGCCTCGCGCACCCTGCAAAATCGCCTGTTTAAAGTCCAAAGATTTTCTTCCCTTCCCCAGAGCTCTCTGAGGACTACGAGCGGTTCATGCACATGTCCAAATATCAACTAAAACGGAGAAAGCTCCAGAATCGCCGGGGGTACCTCTCTGTATGCGAACAGAAGCGGAGCGTTATAATGATCCCATATTTTGGGCTGCTTCAGACTGGCGGATGGTTCCTTCTTTAAGCTGGTGGCCAAGAAAGAAGATGTTAGGGGCTCCGACTTCATTCTTCTGCTACTTGATCGTGAGGCCGGCCTCGACCACCCTGCAAAATAGCCTGTTTAAAGTCCAAATATTTTCTTCCCTTCCCCAGAGCTCTCTGAGGACTACGAGCAGTCCATGCACATGTCCAAATATCAACTCAAACGGAGAAAGCTCCAGAATCGCCGGGGGTACCTCTCTGTATGCGAACAGAAGCGGCGCGATATAATGATCCCAAGTTTTGGGCTGCTTCAGACTGGCGGATGGTTCCTTCTTTAAGCTGGTGGCCAAGAATGGAGATGTTAGGGGCTCCGACTTCATTCTTCTGCTACTTGATCGTGAGGCCGGCCTCGACGCACCCTGCAAAATCGCCTGTTTAAAGTCCAATGATTTTCTTCCCTTCCCCAGAGCTCTCTGAGGACTATGAGCGGTCCATGCACATGTCCAAATATCAACTCAAACGGAGAAAGCTCCAGAATCGCCGGGGGTACCTCTCTGTATGCGAACAGAAGCGGCGCGATATAATGATCCCAAATTTTGGGCTGCTTCAGACTGGCGGATGGTTCCTTCTTTAAGCAGGTGGCCAAGAATGGAGATGTTAGGGGCTCCGACTTCATTCTTCTGCTACTTGATCGTGAGGCCGGCCTCGCGCACCCTGCAAAATCGCCTGTTTAAAGTCCAAAGATTTTCTTCCCTTCCCCAGAGCTCTCTGAGGACAACGAGCGGTTCATGATCATGTCCAAATATCAACTAAAACGGAGAAAGCTCCAGAATCGCC
The DNA here is from genome assembly GCA_030143305.2 of Amblyomma americanum. Taxonomy (NCBI): domain Eukaryota; kingdom Metazoa; phylum Arthropoda; class Arachnida; order Ixodida; family Ixodidae; genus Amblyomma; species Amblyomma americanum. The sequence continues at coordinate 9,476 of JARKHS020017142.1, forward strand.
GGGGGTACCTCTCTGTATGCGAACAGAAGCGGAGCGTTATAATGATCCCATATTTTGGGCTGCTTCAGACTGGCGGATGGTTCCTTCTTTAAGCTGGTGGCCAAGAAAGGAGATGTTAGGGGCTCCGACTTCATTCTTCTGCTACTTGATCGTGAGGCCGGCCTCGCGCACCCTGCAAAATAGCCTGTTTAAAGTCCAATGATTTTCTCCCCTTCTCCAGAGCTCTCTGAGGACTGCGACCGGTCCACGCACATGTCGACCAAATATCAACTCAAACGGAGAACACTCCAGAATCGCCGGGGCTACCTCTCTGTATGCGAACAGAAGCGGAGCGATTTAATGATGCCAAGTTTTGGGCTGCTTCTGACTGGCGGATGGTTCCTTCTTTAAGCTGGTGGCCAAGAAAGGAGATGTTAGGGGCTCCGACTTCATTCTTCTGCTACTTGATCGTGAGGCCGGCCTCGCGCACCCTGCAAAATAGCCTGTTTAAAGTCCAAAGATTTTCTTCCCTTCTCCAGAGCTCTCTGAGGACTGCGAGCGGTCCATGCACATGTCCAAATATCAGCTCAAACGGAGAACACTCCAGAATCGCCGGGGGTACCTCTCTGTATGCGAACAGAAGCGGAGCGATGTAATGATGCCAAGTTTTGGGCTGCTTCTGACTGGCGGATGGTTCCTTCTTTAAGCTGGTGGCCAAGAAAGGAGATGTTAGGGGCTCCGACTTCATTCTTATGCTACTTGATCGTGAGGCCGGCCTCGCGCACCCTGCAAAATCGCCTGTTTAAAGTCCAAAGATTTTCTTCCCTTCTCCAGAGCTCTCTGAGGACTGCGACCGGTCCACGCACGTGTCGACCAAATATCAACTCAAACGGAGAACACTCCAGACTCGCCGGCGGTACCTCTCTGTATGCGAACAGAAGCGGAGCGATATAATGATCCCATGTTTTGGGCTGCCTCTGACTGGCGGATGGTTCCTTCTTTAAGCTCGTGGCCAAGAAAGGAGATGTTAGGGGCTCCGACTTCATTCTTCAGCTACTTGATCGTGAGGCCGGCCTCGCGCACCCTGCAAAATCGCCTGTTTAAAGTCCAAAGATTTTCTTCCCTTCTCCAGAGCTCTCTGAGGACTGCGAGCGGTCCATGCACATGTCCAAATATCAACTCAAACGGAAAACACTCCAGAATCGCCGGGGGTACCTCTCTGTATGCAAACAGAAGCGGAGCGATGTAATGATCCCAAGTTTTGGGCTGCTTCTGACTGGCGGATGGTTCCTTCTTTAAGCTGGTAGCCAAGAAAGGAGATGTTAGGGGCTCCGACTTCATTCTTCTGCTACTTGATCGTGAGGCCGGCCTCGCGCACCCTGCAAAATCGCCTGTTTAAAGTCCAAAGATTTTCTTCCCTTCCCCAGAGCTCTCTGAGGACTACGAGCGGTTCATGCACATGTCCAAATATCAACTAAAACGGAGAAAGCTCCAGAATCGCCGGGGGTACCTCTCTGTATGCGAACAGAAGCGGAGCGTTATAATGATCCCATATTTTGGGCTGCTTCAGACTGGCGGATGGTTCCTTCTTTAAGCTGGTGGCCAAGAAAAAGATGTTAGGGGCTCCGACTTCATTCTTCTGCTACTTGATCGTGAGGCCGGCCTCGACCACCCTGCAAAATAGCCTGTTTAAAGTCCAAATATTTTCTTCCCTTCCCCAGAGCTCTCTGAGGACTACGAGCGGTCCATGCACATGTCCAAATATCAACTCAAACGGAGAAACCTCCAGAATCGCCGGGGGTACCTCTCTGTATGCGAACAGAAGCGGAGCGATATAATGATCCCAAGTTTTGGGCTGCTTCAGACTGGCGGATGGTTCCTTCTTTAAGCTGGTGGCCAAGAAAGGAGATGTTAGGGGCTCCGACTTCATTCTTCTGCTACTTGATCGTGAGGCCGGCCTCGCGCACCCTGCAAAATCGCCTGTTTAAAGTCCAAAGATTTTCTTCCCTTCTCCAGAGCTCTCTGAGGACTAGCGAGCGGTCCACGCACATGTCACAAATATCAACTCAAACGGAAAACACTCCAGAATCGCCGGGGGTACCTCTCTGTATGCGACCAGAAGCGGAGCGATGTAATGATCCCAAGTTTTGGGCTGCTTCTGACTGGCGGATGGTTCCTTCTTTAAGCTAGGTGGCCAAGAAGGAGATGTTAGGGGCTCCGACTTCATTCTTCTGCTACTTGATCGTGAGGCCGGCCTCGCGCACCCTGCAAAATCGCCTGTTTAAAGTCCAAATATTTTCTTCCCTTCCCAGAGCTCTCTGAGGACTACGAGCGGTCCATGCACATGTCCAAATATCAACTCAAACGGAGAAAGCTCCAGAATCGCCGGGGGTACCTCTCTGTATGCGAACAGAAGCGGAGCGATATAATGATCCCAAATTTTGGGCTGCTTCTGACTGGCGGATGGTTCCTTCTTTAAGCTGGTGGCCAAGAAAGGAGATGTTAGGGGCTCCGACTTCATTCTTCTGCTACTTGATCGTGAGGCCGGCCTCGCGCACCCTGCAAAATCGCCTGTTTAATGTCCAAAGATTTTCTTCCCTTCCCCAGAGCTCTCTGAGGACTACGAGCGGTCCATGCACATGTCCAAATATCAACTCAAACGGAGAAAGCTCCAGAATCGCCGGGGGTACCTCTCTGTATGCGAACAGAAGCGGCAGCGATATAATGATCCCAAATTTTGGGCTGCTTCAGACTGGCGGATGGTTCCTTCTTTAAGCTGGTGGCCAAGAAAGGAGATGTTAGGGGCTCCGACTTCATTCTTCTGCTACTTGATCGTGAGGCCGGCCTCGACCACCCTGCAAAATAGCCTGTTTAAAGTCCAAAGATTTTCTTCCCTTCCCCAGAGCTCTCTGAGGACTGCGAGCGGTCCATGCACATGTCCAAAAATCAACTCAAACGGAAAACACTCCAGAATCGCCGGGGGTACCTCTCTGTATGCGAACAGAAGCGGAGCGATGTAATGATCCCAAAGTTTTGGGCTGCTTCTGACTGGCGGATGGTTCCTTCTTTAAGCTGGTGGCCAAGAATGGAGATGTTAGGGGCTCCGACTTCATTCTTCTGCTACTTGATCGTGAGGCCGGCCTCGCGCACCCTGCAAAATCGCCTGTTTAAAGTCCAAAGATTTTCTTCCCTTCCCCAGAGCTCTCTGAGGACTACGAGCGGTCCATGCACATGTCCAAATATCAACTCAAACGGAGAAAGCTCCAGAATCGCCGGGGGTACCTCTCTGTATGCGAACAGAAGCGGAGCGATATAATGATCCCAAGTTTTGGGCTGCTTCTGACTGGCGGATGGTTCCTTCTTTAAGCTGGTGGCCAAGAAAGGAGATGTTAGGGGCTCCGACTTCATTCTTCTGCTACTTGATCGTGAGGCCGGCCTCGCGCACCCTGCAAAATCGCCTGTTTAAAGCCCAATGATTTTCTCCCCTTCTCCAGAGCTCTCTGAGGACTGCGACCGGTCCGCGCACATGTCCAAAAATCAACTCAAACGGAAAACACTCCAGAATCGCCGGGGGTACCTCTCTGTATGCGAACAGAAGCGGAGCGATGTAATGATCCCAAGTTTTGGGCTGCTTCTGACTGGCGGATGGTTCCTTCTTTAAGCTGGTGGCCAAGAAAGGAGATGTTAGGGGCTCCGACTTCATTCTTCTGCTACTTGATCGTGAGGCCGGCCTCGCGCACCCTGCAAAATAGCCTGTTTAAAGTCCAAAGATTGTCTTCCCTTCCCCAGAGCTCTCTGAGGACTACGAGCGATCCATGCACATGTCCAAATATCAACTCAAACGGAGAACACTCCAGAATCGCCGGGGGTACCTCTCTGTATGCGAACAGAAGCGGAGCGATATAATGATCCCAAGTTTTGGGCTGCTTCTGACTGGCGGATGGTTCCTTCTTTAAGCTGGTGGCCAAGAAAGGAGATGTTAGGGGCTCCGACTTCATTCTTCTGCTACTTGATCGTGAGGCCGGCCTCGCGCACCCTGCAAAATCGCCTGTTTAAAGTCCAAAGATTTTCTCCCCTTCTCCAGAGCTCTCTGAGGACTGCGACCGGTCCGCGCACATGTCCAAAATATCAACTCAAACGGAAAACACTCCAGAATCGCCGGGGGTACCTCTCTGTATGCAAACAGAAGCGGAGCGATGTAATGATCCCAAGTTTTGGGCTGCTTCTGACTGGCGGATGGTTCCTTCTTTAAGCTGGTGGCCAAGAAAGGAGATGTTAGGGGCTCCGACTTCATTCTTCAGCTACTTGATCGTGAGGCCGGCCTCGCGCACCCTGCAAAATCGCCTGTTTAAAGTCCAAAGATTTTCTTCCCTTCCCCAGAGCTCTCTGAGGACTACGAGCGGTCCATGCACAGGTCCAAATATCAACTCAAACGGAGAAAGCTCCAGAATCGCCGGGGGTACCTCTCTGTATGCGAACAGAAGCGGAGCGATATAATGATCCCATGTTTTGGGCTGCCTCTGACTGGCGGATGGTTCCTTCTTTAATCTCGTGGCCAAGAAAGGAGATGTTAGGGGCTCCGACTTCGTTCTTCAGCTACTTGATCGTGAGGCCCGCCTCGCGCACCCTGCAAAATCGCCTGTTTAAAGTTCAAAGATTTTCTTCCCGTCTCCAGAGCTCTCTGAGGACTGCGAGCGGTCCATCCACATGTCCAAAAATCAACTCAAACGGAAAACACTCCAGAATCGCCGGGGGTACCTCTCTGTATGCAAACAGAAGCGGAGCGATGTAATGATCCCAAGTTTTGGGCTGCTTCTGACTGGCGGATGGTTCCTTCTTTAAGCTGGTAGCCAAGAAAGGATATGTTAAGGGCTCCGACTTCATTCTTCTGCTACTTGATCGTGAGGCCGGCCTCGCGCACCCTGCAAAATCGCCTGTTTAAAGTCCAAAGATTTTCTTCCCTTCCCCAGAGCTCTTTGAGGACTACGAGCGGTTCATGAACATGTCCAAATATCAACTAAAACGGAGAAAGCTCCAGAATCGCCGGGGTTACCTCTCTGTATGCGAACAGATGCGGAGCGTTATAATGATCCCATATTTTGGGCTGCTTCAGACTGGCGGATGGTTCCTTCTTTAAGCTGGTGGCCAAGAAAGAAGATGTTAGGGGCTCCGACTTCATTCTTCTGCTACTTGATCGTGAGGCCGGCCTCGACCACCCTGCAAAATAGCCTGTTTGAAGTCCAAATATTTTCTTCCCTTCCCCAGAGCTCTCTGTGGACTACGAGCAGTCCATGCACATGTCCAAATATCAACTCAAACGGAGAAACCTCCAGAATAGCCGGGGGTACCTCTCTGTATGCGAACAGAAGCGGAGCGATATAATGATCCCAAGTTTTGGGCTGCTTCAGACTGGCGGATGGTTCCTTCTTTAAGCTGGTGGCCAAGAAAGGAGATGTTAGGGGCTCCGACTTCATTCTTCAGCTACTTGATCGTGAGGCCGGCCTCGCGCACCCTGCAAAATCGCCTGTTTAAAGTCCAAAGATTTTCTTCCCGTCCCCAGAGCTCTCTGAGGACTACGAGCGGTCCATGCACATGTCCAAATATCAACTCAAACGGAGAAAGCTCCAGAATCGCCGGGGGTACCTCTCTGTATGCGAACAGAAGCGGAGCGATATAATGATCCCAAATTTTGGGCTGCTTCAGACTGGCGGATGGTTCCTTCTTTAAGCGGGTGGCCAAGAATGGAGATGGTAGGTGCTCCGACTTCATTCTTCTGCTACTTGATCGTGAGGCCGGCCTCGCGCACCCTGCAAAATAGCCTGTTTAAAGTCCAAAGATTGTCTTCCCTTCCCCAGAGCTCTCTGAGGACTACGAGCGATCCATGCACATGTCGACCAAATGTCAACTAAAACAGAGAACACTCCAGAATCGCCGGGGGTACCTCTCTGTATGCGAACAGAAGCGGAGCGATATAATGATTCCAAGTTTTGGGCTGCTTCTGACTGGCGCATGGTTCCTTCTTTAAGCTGGTGGCCAAGAGAGGAGATGTTAGGGGCTCCGACTTCATTCTTCAGCTACTTGATCGTGAGGCCGGCCTCGCGCACCCTGCAAAATCGCCTGTTTAAAGTCCAAAGATTTTCTTCCCTTCCCCAGAGCTCTCTGAGGACTACGAGCGGTCCATGCACATGTCAAAATATCAACTCAAACGGAGAAAGCTCCAGAATCGCCGGGGGTACCTCTCTGTATGCGAACAGAAGCGGAGCGTTATAATGATCCCAATATTTTGGGCTGCTTCAGACTGGCGGATGGTTCCTTCTTTAAGCTGGTGGCCAAGAAAGAAGATGTTAGGGGCTCCGACTTCATTCTTCTGCTACTTGATCGTGAGGCCGGCCTCGACCACCCTGCAAAATAGCCTGTTTAAAGTCCAAATATTTTCTTCCCTTCCCCAGAGCTCTCTGGGGACTGCGACCGGTCCACGCACATGTCCAAATATCAACTCAAACGGAGAAATCTCCAGAATAGCCGGGGGTACCTCTCTGTATGCGAACAGAAGCGGAGCGATATAATGATCCCAAGTTTTGGGCTGCTTCTGACTGGCGGATGGTTCCTTCTTTAAGCTGGTGGCCAAGAAAGGAGATGTTAGGGGCTCCGACTTCATTCTTCAGCTACTTGATCGTGAGGCCGGCCTCGCGCACCCTGCAAAATCGCCTGTTTAAAGTCCAAAGATTTTCTTCCCTTCCCCAGAGCTCTCTGAGGACTACGAGCGGTCCATGCACATGTCCAAATATCAACTCAAACGGAGAAAGCTCCAGAATCGCCGGGGGTACCTCTCTGTATGCGAACAGAAGCGGAGCGATATAATGATCCCAAATTTTGGGCTGCTTCAGACTGGCGGATGGTTCCTTCTTTAAGCTGGTGGCCAAGAAAGGAGATGTTAGGGGCTCCGACTTCATTCTTCTGCTACTTGATCGTGAGGCCGGCCTCGCGCACCCTGCAAAATCGCCTGTTTAAAGTCCAAAGATTTTCTTCCCTTCCCCAGAGCTCTCTGAGGACTACGAGCGGTCCATGCACATGTCCAAATATCAACTCAAACGGAGAAAGCTCCAGAATCGCCGGGGATACCTCTCTGTATGCGAACAGAAGCGGAGCGATATAATGATCCCAAATTTTGGGCTGCTTCAGACTGGCGGATGGTTCCTTCTTTAACCGGGTGGCCAAGAATGGAGATGGTAGGGGCTCCGACTTCATTCTTCTGCTACTTGATCGTGAGGCCGGCCTCGCGCACCCTGCAAAATAGCCTGTTTAAAGTCCAAAGATTGTCTTCCCTTCCCCAGAGCTCTCTGAGGACTACGAGCGATCCATGCACATGTCCAAATATCAACTCAAACGGAGAAATCTCCAGAATCGCCGGGGGTACCTCTCTGTATGCGAACAGAAGCGGAGCGATATAATGATCCCAAATTTTGGGCTGCTTCAGACTGGCGGATGGTTCCTTCTTTAAGCAGGTGGCCTTGAATGGAGATGTTAGGGGCTCCGACTTCATTCTTCTGCTACTTGATCGTGAGGCCGGCCTCGCGCACTCTGCAAAATCGCCTATTTAAAGCCCAATGATTTTCTCCCCTTCTCCAGAGCTCTCTGAGGACTGCGACCGGTCCGCGCACATGTCCAAAAATCGACTCAAACGGAAAACACTCCAGAATCGCCGGGGGTACCTCTCTGTATGCAAACAGAAGCAGAGCGATGTAATGATCCCAAGTTTTGGGCTGCTTCTGACTGGCGGATGGTTCCTTCTTTAACCGGGTGGCCAAGAATGGAGATGGTAGGGGCTCCGACTTCATTCTTCTGCTACTTGATCGTGAGGCCGGCCTCGCGCACCCTGCAAAATAGCCTGTTTAAAGTCCAAATATTGTCTTCCCTTCCCCAGAGCTCTCTGAGGACTACGAGCGATCCATGCACATGTCCAAATATCAACTCAAACGGAGAAATCTCCAGAATCGCCGGGGGTACCTCTCTGTATGCGAACAGAAGCGGAGCGATAAAATGATCCCAAATTTTGGGCTGCTTCAGACTGGCGGATGGTTCCTTCTTTAAGCAGGTGGCCTTGAATGGAGATGTTAGGGGCTCCGACTTCATTCTTCTGCTACTTGATCGTGAGGCCGGCCTCGCGCACACTGCAAAATCGCCTATTTAAAGCCCAATGATTTTCTCCCCTTCTCCAGAGCTCTCTGAGGACTGCGACCGGTCCGCGCACATGTCCAAAAATCGACTCAAACGGAAAACACTCCACAATCGCCGGGGGTACCTCTCTGTATGCAAACAGAAGCAGAGCGATGTAATGATCCCAAGTTTTGGGCTGCTTCTGACTGGCGGATGGTTCCTTCTTTAAGCTGGTGGCCAAGAAAGGAGATGTTAGGGGCTCCGACTTCATTCTTCAGCTACTTGATCGTGAGGCCGGCCTCGCGCACCCTGCAAAATCGCCTGTTTAAAGTCCAAAGATTTTCTTCCCTTCCCCAGAGCTCTCTGAGGACTACGAGCGGTCCATGCACAGGTCCAAATATCAACTCAAACGGAGAAAGCTCCAGAATCGCCGGGGGTACCTCTCTGTATGCGAACAGAAGCGGAGCGATATAATGATCCCATGTTTTGGGCTGCCTCTGACTGGCGGATGGTTCCTTCTTTAATCTCGTGGCCAAGAAAGGAGATGTTAGGGGCTCCGACTTCGTTCTTCAGCTACTTGATCGTGAGGCCCGCCTCGCGCACCCTGCAAAATCGCCTGTTTAAAGTTCAAAGATTTTCTTCCCGTCTCCAGAGCTCTCTGAGGACTGCGAGCGGTCCATCCACATGTCCAAAAATCAACTCAAACGGAAAACACTCCAGAATCGCCGGGGGTACCTCTCTGTATGCAAACAGAAGCGGAGCGATGTAATGATCCCAAGTTTTGGGCTGCTTCTGACTGGCGGATGGTTCCTTCTTTAAGCTGGTAGCCAAGAAAGGAGATGTTAAGGGCTCCGACTTCATTCTTCTGCTACTTGATCGTGAGGCCGGCCTCGCGCACCCTGCAAAATCGCCTGTTTAAAGTCCAAAGATTTTCTTCCCTTCCCCAGAGCTCTCTGAGGACTACGAGCGGTTCATGCACATGTCCAAATATCAACTAAAACGGAGAAAGCTCCAGAATCGCCGGGGTTACCTCTCTGTATGCGAACAGATGCGGAGCGTTATAATGATCCCATATTTTGGGCTGCTTCAGACTGGCGGATGGTTCCTTCTTTAAGCTGGTGGCCAAGAAAGAAGACGTTAGGGGCTCCGACTTCATTCTTCTGCTACTTGATCGTGAGGCCGGCCTCGACCACCCTGCAAAATAGCCTGTTTGAAGTCCAAATATTTTCTTCCCTTCCCCAGAGCTCTCTGTGGACTACGAGCGGTCCATGCACATGTCCAAATATCAACTCAAACGGAGAAACCTCCAGAATAGCCGGGGGTACCTCTCTGTATGCGAACAGAAGCGGAGCGATATAATGATCCCAAGTTTTGGGCTGCTTCAGACTGGCGGATGGTTCCTTCTTTAAGCTGGTGGCCAAGAAAGGAGATGTTAGGGGCTCCGACTTCATTCTTCAGCTACTTGATCGTGAGGCCGGCCTCGCGCACCCTGCAAAATCGCCTGTTTAAAGTCCAAAGATTTTCTTCCCGTCCCCAGAGCTCTCTGAGGACTACGAGCGGTCCATGCACATGTCCAAATATCAACTCAAACGGAGAAAGCTCCAGAATCGCCGGGGGTACCTCTCTGTATGCGAACAGAAGCGGAGCGATATAATGATCCCAAATTTTGGGCTGCTTCAGACTGGCGGATGGTTCCTTCTTTAAGCGGGTGGCCAAGAATGGAGATGGTAGGTGCTCCGACTTCATTCTTCTGCTACTTGATCGTGAGGCCGGCCTCGCGCACCCTGCAAAATAGCCTGTTTAAAGTCCAAAGATTGTCTTCCCTTCCCCAGAGCTCTCTAAGGACTACGAGCGATCCATGCACATGTCGACCAAATGTCAACTAAAACAGAGAACACTCCAGAATCGCCGGGGGTACCTCTCTGTATGCGAACAGAAGGGGAGCGATATAATGATTCCAAGTTTTGGGCTGCTTCTGACTGGCGCATGGTTCCTTCTTTAAGCTGGTGGCCAAGAGAGGAGATGTTAGGGGCTCCGACTTCATTCTTCAGCTACTTGATCGTGAGGCCGGCCTCGCGCACCCTGCAAAATCGCCTGTTTAGAGTACAAAGATTTTCTCCCCTTCTCCAGAGCTCTCTGAGGACTGCGACCGTTCCACGCACATGTCGACCAAATGTCAACTCAAACGGAGAACACTCCAGACTCGCCGGCGGTACCTCTCTGTATGCGAACAGAAGCGGAGCGATGTAATGATCCCAAGTTTTGGGCTGCTTCTGACTGGCGGATGGTTCCTTCTTTAAGCTGGTGGCCAAGAAAGGAGATGTTAGGGGCTCCGACTTCATTCTTCTGCTACTTGATCGTGAGGCCGGCCTCGCGCACCCTGCAAAATCGCCTGTTTAAAGTCCAAAGATTTTCTTCCCTTCCCCAGAGCTCTCTGAGGACTACGAGCGGTCCATGCACATGTCCAAATATCAACTCAAACGGAGAAAGCTCCAGAATCGCCGGGGGTACCTCTCTGTATGCGAACAGAAGCGGAGCGATATAATGATCCCATATTTTGGGCTGCTTCAGACTGGCGGATGGTTCCTTCTTTAAGCTGGTGGCCAAGAATGGAGATGTTAGGGGCTCCGACTTCATTCTTCTGCTACTTGATCGTGAGGCCGGCCTCGCGCACCCTGCAAAATCGCCTGTTTAAAGTCCAAAGATTTTCTTCCCTTCCCCAGAGCTCTCTGAGGACTACGAGCGGTCCATGCACATGTCCAAATATCAACTCAAACGGAGAAAGCTCCAGAATCGCCGGGGGTACCTCTCTGTATGCGAACAGAAGCGGAGCGATATAATGATCCCAAGTTTTGGGCTGCTTCAGACTGGCGGATGGTTCCTTCTTTAAGCTGGTGGCCAAGAAAGGAGATGTTAGGGGCTCCGACTTCATTCTTCTGCTACTTGATCGTGAGGCCGGCCTCGCGCACCCTGCAAAATCGCCTGTTTAAAGTCCAAAGATTTTCTTCCCTTCCCCAGAGCTCTCTGAGGACTACGAGCGGTCCATGCACATGTCCAAATATCAACTCAAACGGAGAAACTCCAGAATCGCCGGGGGTACCTCTCTGTATGCGAACAGAAGCGGAGCGATATAATGATCCCAAATTTTGGGCTGCTTCAGACTGGCGGATGGTTCCTTCTTTAAGCAGGTGGCCTTGAATGGAGATGTTAGGGGCTCCGACTTCATTCTTCTGCTACTTGATCGTGAGGCCGGCCTCGCGCACTCTGCAAAATCGCCTATTTAAAGCCCAATGATTTTCTCCCCTTCTCCAGAGCTCTCTGAGGACTGCGACCGGTCCGCGCACATGTCCAAATATCGACTCAAACGGAAAACACTCCAGAATCGCCGGGGGTACCTCTCTGTATGCGAACAGAAGCGGAGCGATGTAATGATCCCAAGTTTTGGGCTGCTTCAGACTGGCGGATGGTTCCTTCTTTAACCGGGTGGCCAAGAATGGAGATGGTAGGGGCTCCGACTTCATTCTTCTGCTACTTGATCGTGAGGCCGGCCTCGCGCACCCTGCAAAATAGCCTGTTTAAAGTCCAAATATTGTCTTCCCTTCCCCAGAGCTCTCTGAGGACTACGAGCGATCCATGCACATGTCCAAATATCAACTCAAACGGAGAAATCTCCAGAATCGCCGGGGGTACCTCTCTGTATGCGAACAGAAGCGGAGCGATAAAATGATCCCAAATTTTGGGCTGCTTCAGACTGGCGGATGGTTCCTTCTTTAAGCAGGTGGCCTTGAATGGAGATGTTAGGGGCTCCGACTTCATTCTTCTGCTACTTGATCGTGAGGCCGGCCTCGCGCACACTGCAAAATCGCCTATTTAAAGCCCAATGATTTTCTCCCCTTCTCCAGAGCTCTCTGAGGACTGCGACCGGTCCGCGCACATGTCCAAATATCAACTCAAACGGAGAACACTCCAGAATCGCCGGGGGTACCTCTCTGTATGCGAACAGAAGCGGAGCGATGTAATGATCCCAAGTTTTGGGCTGCTTCTGACTGGCGGATGGTTCCTTCTTTAAGCTGGTGGCCAAGAAAGGAGATGTTAGGGGCTCCGACTTCATTCTTCTGCTACTTGATCGTGAGGCCGGCCTCGCGCACCCTGCAAAATCGCCTGTTTAAAGTCCAAAGATTTTCTTCCCTTCCCCAGAGCTCTCTGAGGACTACGAGCGGTCCATGCACATGTCCAAATATCAACTCAAACGGAGAAAGCTCCAGAATCGCCGGGGGTACCTCTCTGTATGCGAACAGAAGCGGAGCGATATAATGATCCCAAGTTTTGGGCTGCTTCTGACTGGCGGATGGTTCCTTCTTTAAGCTGGTGGCCAAGAAAGGAGATGTTAGGGGCTCCGACTTCATTCTTCTGCTACTTGATCGTGAGGCCGGCCTCGCGCACCCTGCAAAATCGCCTGTTTAAAGTTCAAAGATTTTCTTCCCTTCTCCAGAGCTCTCTGAGGACTGCGAGCGGTCCATCGCACATGTCCAAATATCAACTCAAACGGAAGAACACTCCAGAATCGCCGGGGGTACCTCTCTGTATGCGAACAGAAGCGGAGCGATGTAATGATCCCAAGTTTTGGGCTGCTTCTGACTGGCGGATGGTTCCTTCTTTAAGCTGGTGGCCAAGAAAGGAGATGTTAGAGGGCTCCGACTTCATTCTTCTGCTACTTGATCGTGAGGCCGGCCTCGCGCACCCTGCAAAATCGCCTGTTTAAAGTCCAAAGATTTTCTTCCCTTCTCCAGAGCTCTCTGAGGACTACGAGCGGTCCATGCACATGTCCCAAATATCAACTCAAACGGAGAACAGCTCCAGAATCGCCGGCGGTACCTCTCTGTATGCGAACAGAAGCGGAGCGATATAATGATCCCAAGTTTTGGGCTGCTTCAGACTGGCGGATGGTTCCTTCTTTAAGCTGGTGGCCAAGAAAGGAGATGTTAGGGGCTCCGACTTCATTCTTCTGCTACTTGATCGTGAGGCCGGCCTCGCGCACCCTGCAAAATAGCCTGTTTAAAGTCCAAAGATTTTCTTCCCTTCCCCAGAGCTCTCTGAGGACTACGAGCGGTCCATGCACATGTCACCAAATATCAACTCAAACGGAGAACACTCCAGAATCGCCGGGGGTACCTCTCTGTATGCGAACAGAAGCGGAGCGATATAATGATCCCAAGTTTTGGGCTGCTTCAGACTGGCGGATGGTTCCTTCTTTAAGCTGGTGGCCAAGAAAGGAGATGTTAGGGGCTCCGACTTCATTCTTCTGCTACTTGATCGTGAGGCCGGCCTCGCGCACCCTGCAAAATCGCCTGTTTAAAGTCCAAAGATTTTCTTCCCTTCTCCAGAGCTCTCTGAGGACTGCGACCGGTCCACGCACATGTCGACCAAATATCAACTCAAACGGAGAACACTCCAGACTCGCCGGCGGTACCTCTCTGTATGCGAACAGAAGCGGAGCGATGTAATGATCCCAAGTTTTGGGCTGCTTCTGACTGGCGGATGGTTCCTTCTTTAAGCTGGTGGCCAAGAAAGGAGATGTTAGGGGCTCCGACTTCATTCTTCTGCTACTTGATCGTGAGGCCGGCCTCGCGCACCCTGCAAAATCGCCTGTTTAAAGTCCAAAGATTTTCTTCCCTTCCCCAGAGCTCTCTGAGGACTACGAGCGGTCCATGCACATGTCGACCAAATATCAACTCAAACGGAGAACACTCCAGAATCGCCGGGGGTACCTCTCTGTATGCGAACAGAAGGGGAGCGATATAATGATTCCAAGTTTTGGGCTGCTTCTGACTGGCGCATGGTTCCTTCTTTAAGCTGGTGGCCAAGAGAGGAGATGTTAGGGGCTCCGACTTCATTCTTCAGCTACTTGATCGTGAGGCCGGCCTCGCGCACCCTGCAAAATCGCCTGTTTAGAGTACAAAGATTTTCTCCCCTTCTCCAGAGCTCTCTGAGGACAGCGACCGTTCCACGCACATGTCGACCAAATGTCAACTCAAACGAAAAACACTCCAGACTCGCCGGCGGTACCTCTCTGTATGCGACCAGAAGCGGAGCGATGTAATGATCCCAAGTTTTGGGCTGCTTCTGACTGGCGGATGGTTCCTTCTTTAAGCTGGTAGCCAAGAAAGGAGATGTTAAGGGCTCCGACTTCATTCTTCTGCTACTTGATCGTGAGGCCGGCCTCGCGCACCCTGCAAAATCGCCTGTTTAAAGTCCAAAGATTTTCTTCCCTTCCCCAGAGCTCTCTGAGGACTACGAGCGGTTCATGCACATGTCCAAATATCAACTAAAACGGAGAAAGCTCCAGAATCGCCGGGGTTACCTCTCTGTATGCGAACAGAAGCGGAGCGTTATAATGATCCCATATTTTGGGCTGCTTCAGACTGGCGGATGGTTCCTTCTTTAAGCTGGTGGCCAAGAAAGAAGATGTTAGGGGCTCCGACTTCATTCTTCTGCTACTTGATCGTGAGGCCGGCCTCGACCACCCTGCAAAATAGCCTGTTTAAAGTCCAAATATTTTCTTCCCTTCCCCAGAGCTCTCTGAGGACTACGAGCGGTCCATGCACATGTCCAAATATCAACTCAAACGGAGAAATCTCCAGAATAGCCGGGGGTACCTCTCTGTATGCGAACAGAAGCGGAGCGATATAATGATCCCAAGTTTTGGGCTGCTTCAGACTGGCGGATGGTTCCTTCTTTAAGCTGGTGGCCAAGAAAGGAGATGTTAGGGGCTCCGACTTCATTCTTCTGCTACTTGATCGTGAGGCCGGCCTCGCGCACCCTGCAAAATCGCCTGTTTAAAGTCCAAAGATTTTCTTCCCTTCCCCAGAGCTCTCTGAGGACTACGAGCGGTCCATGCACATGTCCAAATATCAACTCAAACGGAGAAAGCTCCAGAATCGCCGGGGGTACCTCTCTGTATGCGAACAGAAGCGGAGCGATATAATGATCCCAAATTTTGGGCTGCTTCAGACTGGCGGATGGTTCCTTCTTTAAGCAGGTGGCCAAGAATGGAGATGTTAGGGGCTCCGACTTCATTCTTCTGCTACTTGATCGTGAGGCCGGCCTCGCGCACTCTGCAAAATCGCCTATTTAAAGTCCAATGATTTTCTCCCCTTCTCCAGAGCTCTCTGAGGACTGCGACCGGTCCACGCACATGTCCCAAATATCAACTCAAACGGAGAACACTCCAGAATCGCCGGGGGTACCTCTCTGTATGCGAACAGAAGCGGAGCGATGTAATGATCCCAAGTTTTGGGCTGCTTCAGACTGGCGGATGGTTCCTTCTTTAACCGGGTGGCCAAGAATGGAGATGGTAGGGGCTCCGACTTCATTCTTCTGCTACTTGATCGTGAGGCCGGCCTCGCGCACCCTGCAAAATAGCCTGTTTAAAGTCCAAATATTGTCTTCCCTTCCCCAGAGCTCTCTGAGGACTACGAGCGATCCATGCACATGTCCAAATATCAACTCAAACGGAGAAATCTCCAGAATCGCCGGGGGTACCTCTCTGTATGCGAACAGAAGCGGAGCGATAAAATGATCCCAAATTTTGGGCTGCTTCAGACTGGCGGATGGTTCCTTCTTTAAGCAGGTGGCCTTGAATGGAGATGTTAGGGGCTCCGACTTCATTCTTCTGCTACTTGATCGTGAGGCCGGCCTCGCGCACACTGCAAAATCGCCTATTTAAAGCCCAATGATTTTCTCCCCTTCTCCAGAGCTCTCTGAGGACTGCGACCGGTCCGCGCACATGTCCAAATATCAACTCAAACGGAGAACAGCTCCAGAATCGCCGGGGGTACCTCTCTGTGTGCGAACAGAAGCGGAGCGATATAATGATCCCATAATTTGGGCTGCTTCAAACTGGCGGATGGTTCCTTCTTTAAGCGGGTGGCCAAGAATGGAGATGTTAGGGGCTCCGACTTCATTCTTCTGCTACTTGATCGTGAGGCCGGCCTCGCGCACCCTGCAAAATAGCCTGTTTAAAGTCCAAAGATTGTCTTCCCTTCCCCAGAGCTCTCTGAGGACTACGAGCGGTCCATGCACATGTCCAAATATCAACTCAAACGGAGAAAGCTCCAGAATCGCCGGGGGTACCTCTCTGTATGCGAACAGAAGCGGAGCGATATAATGATCCCAAATTTCGGTCTGCTTCAGACTGGCGGATGGTCCCTTCTTTAAGCAGGTGGCCAAGAATGGAGATGTTAGGGGCTCCGACTTCATTCTTCTGCTACTTGATCGTGAGGCCGGCCTCGCGCACTCTGCAAAATCGCCTATTTAAAGTCCAATGATTTTCTCCCCTTCTCCAGAGCTCTCTGATGACTGCGACCGGTCCACGCACATGTCGACCAAATATCAACTCAAACGGAGAACACTCCAGAATCGCCGGGGGTACCTCTCTGTATGCGAACAGAAGGGGAGCGATATAATGATTCCAAGTTTTGGGCTGCTTCTGACTGGCGGATGGTTCCTTCTTAAAGCTGGTGGCCAAGAAAGGAGATGTTAGGGGCTCCGACTTCATTCTTATGCTACTTGATCGTGAGGCCGGCCTCGCGCAGCCTGCAAAATCGCCTGTTTAAAGTCCCAAGATTTCCTTCCCTTATCCAGAGCTCTCTGAGGACTGCGACCGGTCCACGCACATGTCGACCAAATATCAACTCAAATGGAGAACACTCTAGACTCACCGGCGGTACCTCTCTGTATGCGAACAGAAGCGGAGCGATGTAATGATCCCAAGTTTTGGGCTGCTTCTGACTGGCGGATGGTTCCTTCTTTAAGCTGGTGGCCAAGAAAGGAGATGTTAGGGGCTCCGACTTCATTCTTCTGCTACTTGATCGTGAGGCCGGCCTCGCGCACCCTGCAAAATCGCCTGTTTAAAGTCCAAAGATTTTCTTCCCTTCTCCAGAGCTCTCTGAGGACTGCGACCGGTCCACGCACATGTCACCAAATATCAACTCAAACGGAGAACACTCCAGAATCGCCGGGGGTACCTCTCTGTATGCGAACAGAAGCGGAGCGATATAATGATCCCAAGTTTTGGGCTGCTTCTGACTGGCGGATGGTTCCTTCTTTAAGCTGGTGGCCAAGAAAGGAGATGTTAGGGGCTCCGACTTCATTCTTCTGCTTCTTGATCGTGAGGCCGGCCTCGCGCAGCTCTGCAAAATCGCCTGTTTAAACTCCAAAGATTTTCTTCCCTTATCCAGAGCTCTCTGAGGACTGCGACCGGTCCGCGCACATGTCGACCAAATATCAACTCAAACGGAGAACACACCAGACTCGCCGGCGGTACCTCTCTGTATGCGAACAGAAGCGGAGAAATGTAATGATCCCAAGTTTTGGGCTGCTTCTGACTGGCGCATGGTTCCTTCTTTAAGCTGGTGGCCAAGAGAGGAGATGTTAGGGGCTCCGGCTTCATTCTTCAGCTACTTGATCGTGAGGCCGGCCTCGCGCACCCTGCAAAATCGCCTGTTTAAAGTCCAAAGATTTTCTTCCCTTCTCCAGAGCTCTCTGAGGACTACGAGCGGTCCATGCACATGTCCAAATATCAACTCAAACGGAGAAAGCTCCAGAATCGCCGGGGGTACCTCTCTGTATGCGAACAGAAGCGGAGCGATATAATGATCCCAAGTTTTGGGCTGCTTCTGACTGGCGCATGGTTCCTTCTTTAAGCTGGTGGCCAAGAGAGGAGATGTTAGGGGCTCCGACTTCATTCTTCAGCTACTTGATCGTGAGGCCGGCCTCGCGCACCCTGCAAAATCGCCTGTTTAAAGTCCAAAGATTTTCTTCCCTTCTCCAGAGCTCTCTGAGGACTGCGACCGGTCCACGCACATGTCGACCAAATATCAACTCAAACGGAGAACACTCCAGACTCGCCGGCGGTACCTCTCTGTATGCGAACAGAAGCGGAGCGATGTAATGATCCCAAGTTTTGGGCTGCTTCTGACTGGCGGATGGTTCCTTCTTTAAGCTGGTGGCCAAGAAAGGAGATGTTAGGGGCTCCGACTTCATTCTTCTGCTACTTGATCGTGAGGCCGGCCTCGCGCACCCTGCAAAATCGCCTGTTTAAAGTCCAAAGATTTTCTTCCCTTCCCCAGAGCTCTCTGAGGACTACGAGCGGTTCATGCACATGTCCAAATATCAACTAAAACGGAGAAAGCTCCAGAATCGCCGGGGTTACCTCTCTGTATGCGAACAGAAGCGGAGCGTTATAATGATCCCATATTTTGGGCTGCTTCAGACTGGCGGATGGTTCCTTCTTTAAGCTGGTGGCCAAGAAAGAAGATGTTAGGGGCTCCGACTTCATTCTTCTGCTACTTGATCGTGAGGCCGGCCTCGACCACCCTGCAAAATAGCCTGTTTAAAGTCCAAATATTTTCTTCCCTTCCCCAGAGCTCTCTGAGGACTACGAGCGGTCCATGCACATGTCCCAAATATCAACTCAAACGGAGAACACTCCAGAATCGCCGGGGGTACCTCTCTGTATGCGAACAGAAGCGGAGCGATATAATGATCCCAAGTTTTGGGCTGCTTCAGACTGGCGGATGGTTCCTTCTTTAAGCTGGTGGCCAAGAAAGGAGATGTTAGGGGCTCCGACTTCATTCTTCAGCTACTTGATCGTGAGGCCGGCCTCGCGCACCCTGCAAAATCGCCTGTTTAAAGTCCAAAGATTTTCTTCCCTTCCCCAGAGCTCTCTGAGGACTACGAGCGGTCCATGCACATGTCCAAATATCAACTCAAACGGAGAAAGCTCCAGAATCGCCGGGGGTACCTCTCTGTATGCGAACAGAAGCGGAGCGATATAATGATCCCAAATTTTGGGCTGCTTCAGACTGGCGGATGGTTCCTTCTTTAAGCAGGTGGCCAAGAATGGAGATGTTAGGGGCTCCGACTTCATTCTTCTGCTACTTGATCGTGAGGCCGGCCTCGCGCACTCTGCAAAATCGCCTGTTTAAAGTCCAAAGATTTTCTTCCCTTCTCCAGAGCTCTCTGAGGACTGCGACCGGTCCACGCACATGTCCCAAATATCAACTCAAACGGAGAACACTCCAGAATCGCCGGGGGTACCTCTCTGTATGCGAACAGAAGCGGAGCGATGTAATGATCCCAAGTTTTGGGCTGCTTCTGACTGGCGGATGGTTCCTTCTTTAACCTGGTGGCCAAGAATGGAGATGTTAGGGGCTCCGACTTCATTCTTCTGCTACTTGATCGTGAGGCCGGCCTCGCGCACCCTGCAAAATAGCCTGTTTAAAGTCCAAAGATTTTCTTCCCTTCCCCAGAGCTCTCTGAGGACTACGAGCGGTCCATGCACATGTCCAAATATCAACTCAAACGGAGAAAGCTCCAGAATCGCCGGGGGTACCTCTCTGTATGCGAACAGAAGCGGAGCGATATAATGATCCCAAATTTTGGGCTGCTTCAGACTGGCGGATGGTTCCTTCTTTAAGCTGGTGGCCAAGAAAGGAGATGTTAGGGGCTCCGACTTCATTCTTCTGCTACTTGATCGTGAGGCCGGCCTCGCGCACCTGCAAAATCGCCTGTTTAAAGTCCAATGATTTTCTTCCCTTCTCCAGAGCTCTCTGAGGACTGCGACCGGTCCACGCACGTGTCGACCAAATATCAACTCAAACGGAGAACACTCCAGACTCGCCGGCGGTACCTCTCTGTATGCGAACAGAAGCGGAGCGATGTAATGATCCCAAGTTTTGGGCTGCTTCTGACTGGCGGATGGTTCCTTCTTTAAGCTGGTGGCCAAGAAAGGAGATGTTAGGGGCTCCGACTTCATTCTTCTGCTACTTGATCGTGAGGCCGGCCTCGCGCACCCTGCAAAATCGCCTGTTTAAAGTCCAAAGATTTTCTTCCCTTCCCCAGAGCTCTCTGAGGACTACGAGCGGTCCATGCACATGTCCAAATATCAACTCAAACGGAGAAAGCTCCAGAATCGCCGGGGGTACCTCTCTGTATGCGAACAGAAGCGGAGCGATATAATGATCCCATAATTTGGGCTGCTTCAAACTGGCGGATGGTTCCTTCTTTAAGCGGGTGGCCAAGAATGGAGATGTTAGGGGCTCCGACTTCATTCTTCTGCTACTTGATCGTGAGGCCGGCCTCGCGCACCCTGCAAAATAGCCTGTTTAAAGTCCAAAGATTGTCTTCCCTTCCCCAGAGCTCTCTGAGGACTACGAGCGGTCCATGCACATGTCCAAATATCAACTCAAACGGAGAAAGCTCCAGAATCGCCGGGGGTACCTCTCTGTATGCGAACAGAAGCGGAGCGATATAATGATCCCAAATTTCGGTCTGCTTCAGACTGGCGGATGGTCCCTTCTTTAAGCAGGTGGCCAAGAATGGAGATGTTAGGGGCTCCGACTTCATTCTTCTGCTACTTGATCGTGAGGCCGGCCTCGCGCACTCTGCAAAATCGCCTATTTAAAGTCCAATGATTTTCTCCCCTTCTCCAGAGCTCTCTGATGACTGCGACCGGTCCACGCACATGTCGACCAAATATCAACTCAAACGGAGAACACTCCAGAATCGCCGGGGGTACCTCTCTGTATGCGAACAGAAGGGGAGCGATATAATGATTCCAAGTTTTGGGCTGCTTCTGACTGGCGGATGGTTCCTTCTTAAAGCTGGTGGCCAAGAAAGGAGATGTTAGGGGCTCCGACTTCATTCTTATGCTACTTGATCGTGAGGCCGGCCTCGCGCAGCCTGCAAAATCGCCTGTTTAAAGTCCCAAGATTTCCTTCCCTTATCCAGAGCTCTCTGAGGACTGCGACCGGTCCACGCACGTGTCGACCAAATATCAACTCAAATGGAGAACACTCTAGACTCACCGGCGGTACCTCTCTGTATGCGAACAGAAGCAGAGCGATGTAATGATCCCAAGTTTTGGGCTGCTTCTGACTGGCGGATGGTTCCTTCTTTAAGCTGGTGGCCAAGAAAGGAGATGTTAGGGGCTCCGACTTCATTCTTCTGCTACTTGATCGTG
Source organism: Amblyomma americanum (assembly GCA_030143305.2). Classification (NCBI taxonomy): domain Eukaryota; kingdom Metazoa; phylum Arthropoda; class Arachnida; order Ixodida; family Ixodidae; genus Amblyomma; species Amblyomma americanum. The sequence continues at coordinate 30,636 of JARKHS020017142.1, forward strand.
AGGCCGGCCTCGCGCACCCTGCAAAATCGCCTGTTTAAAGTCCAAAGATTTTCTCCCCTTCTCCAGAGCTCTCTGAGGACTGCGACCGGCCCACGCACATGTCTACCAAATATCAACTCAAACGAAGAACACTCCAGAATCGCCGGGGGTACCTCTATGTATGCGAACAGAAGCGGAGCGTTATAATGATCCCAAGTTTTGGGCTGCTTCTGACTGGCGGATGGTTCCTTCTTTAAGCTGGTGGCCAAGAAAGGAGATGTTAGAGGCTCCGACTTCATTCTTCTGCTTCTTGATCGTGAGGCCGGCCTCGCGCAGATTGCAAAATCGCCTGTTTAAACTCCAAAGATTTTGTTTCCTTATCCAGAGCTCTCTGAGGACTGCGACCGGTCCGCGCACATGTCGACCAAATATCAACTCAAACGGAGAACACACCAGACTCGCCGGCGGTACCTCTCTGTATGCGAACAGAAGCGGAGAAATGTAATGATCCCAAGTTTTGGGCTGCTTCTGACTGGCGCATGGTTCCTTCTTTAAGCTGGTGGCCAAGAGAGGAGATGTTAGGGGCTCCGGCTTCATTCTTCAGCTACTTGATCGTGAGGCCGGCCTCGCGCACCCTGCAAAATCGCCTGTTTAAAGTCCAAAGATTTTCTTCCCTTCCCCAGAGCTCTCTGAGGACTACGAGCGGTCCATGCACATGTCCAAATATCAACTCAAACGGAGAAAGCTCCAGAATCGCCGGGGGTACCTCTCTGTATGCGAACAGAAGCGGCGCGATATAATGATCCCAAATTTTGGGCTGCTTCAGACTGGCGGATGGTTCCTCCTTTAAGCGGGTGGCCAAGAATGGAGATGTTAGGGGCTCTGACTTCATTCTTCTGCTACTTGATCGTGAGGCCGGCCTCGCGCATCCTGCAAAATACCCTGTTTAAAGTCCAAATATTGTCTTCCCTTCCCCAGAGCTCTCTGAGGACTACGAGCGGTCCATGCACATGTCCAAATATCAACTCAAACGGAGAAAGCTCCAGAATCGCCGGGGGTACCTCTCTGTATGCGAACAGAAGCGGAGCGATATAATGATCCCAAATTTTGGGCTGCTTCAGACTGGCGGATGGTTCCTTCTTTAAGCTGGTGGCCAAGAAAGGAGATGTTAGGGGCTCCGACTTCATTCTTCTGCTACTTGATCGTGAGGCCGGCCTCGCGCACCCTGCAAAATCGCCTGTTTAAAGTCCAAAGATTTTCTTCCCTTCTCCAGAGCTCTCTGAGGACTACGAGCGGTTCATGCACATGTCCCAAATATCAACTAAAACGGAGAACAGCTCCAGAATCGCCGGGGGTACCTCTCTGTGCGCGAACAGAAGCGGAGCGATTTAATGATGCCAAGTTTTGGGCTGCTTTTCACTGGCGGATGGTTCCTTCTTTAAGCTGGTGGCCAAGAAAGGAGATGTTAGGGGCTCCGACTTCATTCTTATGCTACTTGATCGTGAGGCCGGCCTCGCGCAGCCTGCAAAATCGCCTGTTTAAAGTCCAAAGATTTTCTTCCCTTATCCAGAGCTCTCTGAGGACTGCGACCGGTCCACGCACGTGTCGACCAAATATCAACTCAAATGGAGAACACTCTAGACTCACCGGCGGTACCTCTCTGTATGCGAACAGAAGCGGAGCGATGTAATGATCCCAAGTTTTGGGCTGCTTCTGACTGGAGGATGGTTCCTTCTTTAAGCTGGTGGCCAAGAAAGGAGATGTTAGGGGCTCCGACTTCATTCTTCTGCTACTTGATCGTGAGGCCGGCCTCGCGCAGCCTGCAAAATCGCCTGTTTAAAGTCCAAAGATTTTCTTCCCTTATCCAGAGCTCTCTGAGGACTGCGACCGGTCCACGCACATGTCGACCAAATATCAACTCAAACGGAGAACACTCCAGACTCGCCGGCGGTACCTCTCTGTATGCGAACAGAAGCGGAGCGATGTAATGATCCCAAGTTTTGGGCTGCTTCTGACTGGCGGATGGTTCCTTCTTTAAGCTGGTGGCCAAGAAAGGAGATGTTAGGGGCTCCGACTTCATTCTTCTGCTACTTGATCGTGAGGCCGGCCTCGCGCACCCTGCAAAATCGCCTGTTTAAAGTCCAAAGATTTTCTTCCCTTCCCCAGAGCTCTCTGAGGACTACGAGCGGTCCATGCACATGTCCAAATATCAACTCAAACGGAGAAAGCTCCAGAATCGCCGGGGGTACCTCTCTGTATGCGAACAGAAGCGGAGCGATATAATGATCCCATATTTTGGGCTGCTTCAGACTGGCGGATGGTTCCTTCTTTAAGCTGGTGGCCAAGAAAGGAGATGTTAGGGGCTCCGACTTCATTCTTCTGCTACTTGATCGTGAGGCCGGCCTCGCGCACCCTGCAAAATCGCCTGTTTAAAGTCCAATGATTTTCTCCCCTTCTCCAGAGCTCTCTGAGGACTGCGACCGGTCCACGCACATGTCGACCAAATATCAACTCAAACGGAGAACACTCCAGAATCGCCGGGGGTACCTCTCTGTATGCGAACAGAAGCGGAGCGATATAATGATCCCAAGTTTTGGGCTGCTTCTGACTGGCGGATGGTTCCTTCTTTAAGCTGGTGGCCAAGAAAGGAGATGTTAGGGGCTCCGACTTCATTCTTCATGCTACTTGATCGTGAGGCCGGCCTCGCGCACCCTGCAAAATCGCCTGTTTAAAGTCCAAAGATTTTCTTCCCTTCTCCAGAGCTCTCTGAGGACTACGAGCGGTCCATGCACATGTCCAAATATCAACTCAAACGGAGAACAGCTCCAGAATCGCCGGGGGTACCTCTCTGTATGCGAACAGAAGCGGAGCGATATAATGATCCCAAGTTTTGGGCTGCTTCAGACTGGCGGATGGTTCCTTCTTTAAGCTGGTGGCCAAGAAAGGAGATGTTAGGGGCTCCGACTTCATTCTTCTGCTACTTGATCGTGAGGCCGGCCTCGCGCACCCTGCAAAATCGCCTGTTTAAAGTCCAAAGATTTTCTTCCCTTCTCCAGAGCTCTCTGAGGACTGCGACCGGTCCACGCACATGTCGACCAAATATCAACTCAAACGGAGAACACTCCAGAATCGCCGGGGGTACCTCTCTGTATGCGAACAGAAGGGGAGCGATATAATGATTCCAAGTTTTGGGCTGCTTCTGACTGGCGGATGGTTCCTTCTTTAAGCTGGTGGCCAAGAAAGGAGATGTTAGGGGCTCCGACTTCATTCTTCATGCTACTTGATCGTGAGGCCGGCCTCGCGCACCCTGCAAAATCGCCTGTTTAAAGTCCAAAGATTTTCTTCCCTTCTCCAGAGCTCTCTGAGGACTGCGACCGGTCCACGCACATGTCGACCAAATATCAACTCAAACGGAGAACACTCCAGACTCGCCGGCGGTACCTCTCTGTATGCGAACAGAAGCGGAGCGATGTAATGATCCCAAGTTTTGGGCTGCTTCTGACTGGCGGATGGTTCCTTCTTTAAGCTGGTGGCCAAGAAAGGAGATGTTAGGGGCTCCGACTTCATTCTTCTGCTACTTGATCGTGAGGCCGGCCTCGCGCACCCTGCAAAATCGCCTGTTTAAAGTCCAAAGATTTTCTTCCCTTCCCCAGAGCTCTCTGAGGACTACGAGCGGTCCATGCACATGTCCCAAATATCAACTCAAACGGAGAACAGCTCCAGAATCGCCGGGGGTACCTCTCTGTATGCGAACAGAAGCGGAGCGTTATAATGATCCCAAGTTTTGGGCTGCTTCTGACTGGCGGATGGTTCCTTCTTTAAGCTGGTGGCCAAGAAAGGAGATGTTAGGGGCTCCGACTTCATTCTTCTGCTACTTGATCGTGAGGCCGGCCTCGCGCACCCTGCAAAATCGCCTGTTTAAAGTCCAAAGATTTTCTTCCCTTCCCCAGAGCTCTCTGAGGACTACGAGCGGTCCATGCACATGTCCAAATATCAACTCAAACGGAGAAACTCCAGAATCGCCGGGGGTACCTCTCTGTATGCGAACAGAAGCGGAGCGATATAATGATCCCAAGTTTTGGGCTGCTTCAGACTGGCGGATGGTTCCTTCTTTAAGCTGGTGGCCAAGAAAGGAGATGTTAGGGGCTCCGACTTCATTCTTCTGCTACTTGATCGTGAGGCCGGCCTCGCGCACCCTGCAAAATCGCCTGTTTAAAGTCCAAAGATTTTCTTCCCTTCCCCAGAGCTCTCTGAGGACTACGAGCGGTCCATGCACATGTCCAAATATCAACTCAAACGGAGAAAGCTCCAGAATCGCCGGGGGTACCTCTCTGTATGCGAACAGAAGCGGAGCGATATAATGATCCCAAATTTTGGGCTGCTTCAGACTGGCGGATGGTTCCTTCTTTAAGCGGGTGGCCAAGAATGGAGATGTTAGGGGCTCCGACTTCATTCTTCTGCTACTTGATCGTGAGGCCGGCCTCGCGCACCCTGCAAAATCGCCTGTTTAAAGTCCAAAGATTTTCTTCCCTTCCCCAGAGCTCTCTGAGGACTACGAGCGGTCCATGCACATGTCCAAATATCAACTCAAACGGAGAAAGCTCCAGAATCGCCGGGGGTACCTCTCTGTATGCGAACAGAAGCGGAGCGATTATAATGATCCCAATTTTGGGCTGCTTCAGACTGGCGGATGGTTCCTTCTTTAAGCTGGTGGCCAAGAAAGGAGATGTTAGGGGCTCCGACTTCATTCTTCTGCTACTTGATCGTGAGGCCGGCCTCGCGCACCCTGCAAAATCGCCTGTTTAAAGTCCAAAGATTTTCTTCCCTTCTCCAGAGCTCTCTGAGGACTGCGACCGGTCCACGCACATGTCGACCAAATATCAACTCAAACGGAGAACACTCCAGAATCGCCGGGGGTACCTCTCTGTATGCGAACAGAAGCGGAGCGATGTAATGATCCCAAGTTTTGGGCTGCTTCTGACTGGCGGATGGTTCCTTCTTTAAGCTGGTGGCCAAGAAAGGAGATGTTAGGGGCTCCGACTTCATTCTTCTGCTACTTGATCGTGAGGCCGGCCTCGCGCACCCTGCAAAATCGCCTGTTTAAAGTCCAAAGATTTTCTTCCCTTCTCCAGAGCTCTCTGAGGACTGCGACCGGTCCACGCACATGTCCAAATATCAACTCAAACGGAAAACACTCCAGAATCGCCGGGGGTACCTCTCTGTATGCGAACAGAAGCGGAGCGATGTAATGATCCCAAGTTTTGGGCTGCTTCTGACTGGCGGATGGTTCCTTCTTTAACCGGGTGGCCAAGAATGGAGATGTTAGGGGCTCCGACTTCATTCTTCTGCTACTTGATCGTGAGGCCGGCCTCGCGCACCCTGCAAAATCGCCTGTTTAAAGTCCAATGATTGTCTTCCCTTCCCCAGAGCTCTCTGAGGACTACGAGCGGTCCATGCACATGTCCAAATATCAACTCAAACGGAGAAATCTCCAGAATCGCCGGGGGTACCTCTCTGTATGCGAACAGAAGCGGAGCGATAAAATGATCCCAAATTTTGGGCTGCTTCAGACTGGCGGATGGTTCCTTCTTTAAGCAGGTGGCCTTGAATGGAGATGTTAGGGGCTCCGACTTCATTCTTCTGCTACTTGATCGTGAGGCCGGCCTCGCGCACTCTGCAAAATCGCCTATTTAAAGCCCAATGATTTTCTCCCCTTCTCCAGAGCTCTCTGAGGACTGCGACCGGTCCGCGCACATGTCCAAATATCGACTCAAACGGAAAACACTCCAGAATCGCCGGGGGTACCTCTCTGTATGCGAACAGAAGCAGAGCGATGTAATGATCCCAAGTTTTGGGCTGCTTCTGACTGGCGGATGGTTCCTTCTTTAAGCTGGTGGCCAAGAAAGGAGATGTTAGGGGCTCCGACTTCATTCTTCTGCTACTTGGTCGTGAGGCCGGCCTCGCGCACCCTGCAAAATCGCCTGTTTAAAGTCCAAAGATTTTCTTCCCTTCCCCAGAGCTCTCTGAGGACTACGAGCGGTCCATGCACATGTCCAAATATCAACTCAAACGGAGAAAGCTCCAGAATCGCCGGGGGTACCTCTCTGTATGCGAACAGAAGCGGAGCGATATAATGATCCCATAATTTGGGCTGCTTCAGACTGGCGGATGGTTCCTTCTTTAAGCGGGTGGCCAAGAATGGAGATGTTAGGGGCTCCGACTTCATTCTTCTGCTACTTGATCGTGAGGCCGGCCTCGCGCACCCTGCAAAATAGCCTGTTTAAAGTCCAAAGATTGTCTTCCCTTCCCCAGAGCTCTCTGAGGACTACGAGCGGTCCATGCACATGTCCAAATATCAACTCAAACGGAGAAAGCTCCAGAATCGCCGGAGGTACCTCTCTGTATGCGAACAGAAGCGGAGCGATATAATGATCCCAAATTTCGGGCTGCTTCAGACTGGCGGATGGTTCCTTCTTTAAGCTGGTGGCCAAGAATGGAGATGTTAGGGGCTCCGACTTCATTCTTCTGCTACTTGATCGTGAGGCCGGCCTCGCGCACTCTGCAAAATCGCCTATTTAAAGTCCAATGATTTTCTCCCCTTCTCCAGAGCTCTCTGATGACTGCGACCGGTCCACGCACATGTCGACCAAATATCAACTCAAACGGAGAACACTCCAGAATCGCCGGGGGTACCTCTCTGTATGCGAACAGAAGGGGAGCGATATAATGATTCCAAGTTTTGGGCTGCTTCTGACTGGCGGATGGTTCCTTCTTAAAGCTGGTGGCCAAGAAAGGAGATGTTAGGGGCTCCGACTTCATTCTTATGCTACTTGATCGTGAGGCCGGCCTCGCGCAGCCTGCAAAATCGCCTGTTTAAAGTCCCAAGATTTCCTTCCCTTATCCAGAGCTCTCTGAGGACTGCGACCGGTCCACGCACGTGTCGACCAAATATCAACTCAAATGGAGAACACTCTAGACTCACCGGCGGTACCTCTCTGTATGCGAACAGAAGCAGAGCGATGTAATGATCCCAAGTTTTGGGCTGCTTCTGACTGGCGGATGATTCCTTCTTTAAGCTGGTGGTCAAGAAAGGAGATGTTAGGGGCTCCGACTTCATTCTTCTGCTACTTGATCGTGAGGCCGGCCTCGCGCACCCTGCAAAATCGCCTGTTTAAAGTCCAAAGATTTTCTCCCCTTCTCCAGAGCTCTCTGAGGACTGCGACCGGCCCACGCACATGTCTACCAAATATCAACTCAAACGGAGAACACTCCAGAATCGCCGGGGGTACCTCTCTGTATGCGAACAGAAGCGGGGCGTTATAATGATCCCAAGTTTTGGGCTGCTTCTGACTGGCGGATGGTTCCTTCTTTAAGCTGGTGGCCAAGAAAGGAGATGTTAGAGGCTCCGACTTCATTCTTCTGCTTCTTGATCGTGAGGCCGGCCTCGCGCAGATTGCAAAATCGCCTGTTTAAACTCCAAAGATTTTGTTTCCTTATCCAGAGCTCTCTGAGGACTGCGACCGGTCCGCGCACATGTCGACCAAATATCAACTCAAACGGAGAACACACCAGACTCGCCGGCGGTACCTCTCTGTATGCGAACAGAAGCGGAGAAATGTAATGATCCCAAGTTTTGGGCTGCTTCTGACTGGCGCATGGTTCCTTCTTTAAGCTGGTGGCCAAGAGAGGAGATGTTAGGGGCTCCGGCTTCATTCTTCAGCTACTTGATCGTGAGGCCGGCCTCGCGCACCCTGCAAAATCGCCTGTTTAAAGTCCAAAGATTTTCTTCCCTTCCCCAGAGCTCTCTGAGGACTACGAGCGGTCCATGCACATGTCCAAATATCAACTCAAACGGAGAAAGCTCCAGAATCGCCGGGGGTACCTCTCTGTATGCGAACAGAAGCGGCGCGATATAATGATCCCAAATTTTGGGCTGCTTCAGACTGGCGGATGGTTCCTCCTTTAAGCGGGTGGCCAAGAATGGAGATGTTAGGGGCTCTGACTTCATTCTTCTGCTACTTGATCGTGAGGCCGGCCTCGCGCATCCTGCAAAATACGCCTGTTTAAAGTCCAAATATTGTCTTCCCTTCCCCAGAGCTCTCTGAGGACTACGAGCGGTCCATGCACATGTCCAAATATCAACTCAAACGGAGAAAGCTCCAGAATCGCCGGGGGTACCTCTCTGTATGCGAACAGAAGCGGAGCGATATAATGATCCCATATTTTGGGCTGCTTCAGACTGGCGGATGGTTCCTTCTTTAAGCTGGTGGCCAAGAAAGGAGATGTTAGGGGCTCCGACTTCATTCTTCTGCTACTTGATCGTGAGGCCGGCCTCGCGCACCCTGCAAAATCGCCTGTTTAAAGTCCAAAGATTTTCTTCCCTTCCCCAGAGCTCTCTGAGGACTACGAGCGGTCCATGCACATGTCCAAATATCAACTCAAACGGAGAAAGCTCCAGAATCGCCGGGGGTACCTCTCTGTGCGCGAACAGAAGCGGAGCGATTTAATGATGCCAAGTTTTGGGCTGCTTTTCACTGGCGGATGGTTCCTTCTTTAAGCTGGTGGCCAAGAAAGGAGATGTTAGGGGCTCCGACTTCATTCTTATGCTACTTGATCGTGAGGCCGGCCTCGCGCAGCCTGCAAAATCGCCTGTTTAAAGTCCAAAGATTTTCTTCCCTTATCCAGAGCTCTCTGAGGACTGCGACCGGTCCACGCACGTGTCGACCAAATATCAACTCAAATGGAGAACACTCTAGACTCACCGGCGGTACCTCTCTGTATGCGAACAGAAGCGGAGCGATGTAATGATCCCAAGTTTTGGGCTGCTTCTGACTGGAGGATGGTTCCTTCTTTAAGCTGGTGGCCAAGAAAGGAGATGTTAGGGGCTCCGACTTCATTCTTCTGCTACTTGATCGTGAGGCCGGCCTCGCGCAGCCTGCAAAATCGCCTGTTTAAAGTCCAAAGATTTTCTTCCCTTCTCCAGAGCTCTCTGAGGACTGCGACCGGTCCACGCACATGTCGACCAAATATCAACTCAAACGGAGAACACTCCAGAATCGCCGGGGGTACCTCTCTGTATGCGAACAGAAGCGGAGCGATGTAATGATCCCAAGTTTTGGGCTGCTTCTGACTGGCGGATGGTTCCTTCTTTAAGCTCGTGGCCAAGAAAGGAGATGTTAGGGGCTCCGACTTCATTCTTCTGCTACTTGATCGTGAGGCCGGCCTCGCGCACCCTGCAAAATCGCCTATTTAAAGTCCAATGATTTTCTCCCCTTCTCCAGAGCTCTCTGAGGACTGCGACCGGTCCACGCACATGTCGACCAAATATCAACTCAAACGGAGAACACTCCAGAATCGCCGGGGGTACCTCTCTGTATGCGAACAGAAGCGGAGCGATTTAATGATCCCAAGTTTTGGGCTGCTTCTGACTGGCGGATGGTTCCTTCTTTAAGCTGGTGGCCAAGAAAGGAGATGTTAGGGGCTCCGACTTCATTCTTATGCTACTTGATCGTGAGGCCGGCCTCGCGCACCCTGCAAAATCGCCTGTTTAAAGTCCAAAGATTTTCTTCCCTTCCCCAGAGCTCTCTGAGGACTGCGACCGGTCCACGCACATGTCGACCAAATATCAACTCAAACGGAGAACACTCCAGAATCGCCGGGGGTACCTCTCTGTATGCGAACAGAAGCGGAGCGATTTAATGATGCCAAGTTTTGGGCTGCTTCTGACTGGCGGATGGTTCCTTCTTTAAGCTGGTGGCCAAGAAAGGAGATGTTAGGGGCTCCGACTTCATTCTTCTGCTACTTGATCGTGAGGCCGGCCTCGCGCACCCTGCAAAATCGCCTGTTTAAAGTCCAAAGATTTTCTTCCCTTCTCCAGAGCTCTCTGAGGACTACGAGCGGTCCATGCACATGTCACAAATATCAACTCAAACGGAGAAAGCTCCAGAATCGCCGGGGGTACCTCTCTGTATGCGAACAGAAGCGGAGCGATATAATGATCCCAAGTTTTGGGCTGCTTCTGACTGGCGGATGGTTCCTTCTTTAAGCTGGTGGCCAAGAAAGGAGATGTTAGGGGCTCCGACTTCATTCTTCTGCTACTTGATCGTGAGGCCGGCCTCGCGCACCCTGCAAAATTGCCTATTTAAAGTCCAAAGATTTTCTCCCCTTCTCCAGAGCTCTCTGAGGACTGCGACCGGTCCACGCACATGTCGACCAAATATCAACTCAAACGGAGAACACTCCAGAATCGCCGGGGGTACCTCTCTGTATGCGAACAGAAGCAGAGCGATGTAATGATCCCAAGTTTTGGGCTGCTTCTGACTGGCGGATGGTTCCTTCTTTAAGCTGGTGGCCAAGAAAGGAGATGTTAGGGGCTCCGACTTCATTCTTCTGCTACTTGGTCGTGAGGCCGGCCTCGCGCACCCTGCAAAATCGCCTGTTTAAAGTCCAAAGATTTTCTTCCCTTCCCCAGAGCTCTCTGAGGACTACGAGCGGTCCATGCACATGTCCAAATATCAACTCAAACGGAGAAAGCTCCAGAATCGCCGGGGGTACCTCTCTGTATGCGAACAGAAGCGGAGCGATATAATGATCCCATAATTTTGGGCTGCTTCAGACTGGCGGATGGTTCCTTCTTTAAGCGGGTGGCCAAGAATGGAGATGTTAGGGGCTCCGACTTCATTCTTCTGCTACTTGATCGTGAGGCCGGCCTCGCGCACCCTGCAAAATAGCCTGTTTAAAGTCCAAAGATTGTCTTCCCTTCCCCAGAGCTCTCTGAGGACTACGAGCGGTCCATGCACATGTCCAAATATCAACTCAAACGGAGAAAGCTCCAGAATCGCCGGAGGTACCTCTCTGTATGCGAACAGAAGCGGAGCGATATAATGATGCCAAGTTTTGGGCTGCTTCTGACTGGCGGATGGTTCCTTCTTTAAGCTGGTGGCCAAGAAAGGAGATGTTAGGGGCTCCGACTTCATTCTTCTGCTACTTGATCGTGAGGCCGGCCTCGCGCACCCTGCAAAATCGCCTGTTTAAAGTCCAAAGATTTTCTTCCCTTCTCCAGAGCTCTCTGAGGACTGCGACCGGTCCACGCACATGTCACAAATATCAACTCAAACGGAGAACAGCTCCAGAATCGCCGGGGGTACCTCTCTGTATGCGAACAGAAGCGGAGCGATGTAATGATCCCAAGTTTTGGGCTGCTTCTGACTGGCGGATGGTTCCTTCTTTAAGCTGGTGGCCAAGAAAGGAGATGTTAGGGGCTCCGACTTCATTCTTCTGCTACTTGATCGTGAGGCCGGCCTCGCGCACCCTGCAAAATCGCCTGTTTAAAGTCCAAAGATTTTCTCCCCTTCTCCAGAGCTCTCTGAGGACTGCGACCGGTCCACGCACATGTCGACCAAATATCAACTCAAACGGAGAACACTCCAGAATCGCCGGGGGTACCTCTCTGTATGCGAACAGAAGCGGAGCGATATAATGATCCCATAATTTGGGCTGCTTCAAACTGGCGGATGGTTCCTTCTTTAAGCGGGTGGCCAAGAATGGAGATGTTAGGGGCTCCGACTTCATTCTTCTGCTACTTGATCGTGAGGCCGGCCTCGCGCACCCTGCAAAATAGCCTGTTTAAAGTCCAAAGATTGTCTTCCCTTCCCCAGAGCTCTCTGAGGACTACGAGCGGTCCATGCACATGTCCAAATATCAACTCAAACGGAGAAAGCTCCAGAATCGCCGGAGGTACCTCTCTGTATGCGAACAGAAGCGGAGCGATATAATGATCCCAAATTTCGGTCTGCTTCAGACTGGCGGATGGTCCCTTCTTTAAGCAGGTGGCCAAGAATGGAGATGTTAGGGGCTCCGACTTCATTCTTCTGCTACTTGATCGTGAGGCCGGCCTCGCGCACTCTGCAAAATCGCCTATTTAAAGTCCAATGATTTTCTCCCCTTCTCCAGAGCTCTCTGAGGACTGCGACCGGTCCACGCACATGTCGACCAAATATCAACTCAAACGGAGAACACTCCAGAATCGCCGGGGGTACCTCTCTGTATGCGAACAGAAGGGGAGCGATATAATGATTCCAAGTTTTGGGCTGCTTCTGACTGGCGGATGGTTCCTTCTTAAAGCTGGTGGCCAAGAAAGGAGATGTTAGGGGCTCCGACTTCATTCTTATGCTACTTGATCGTGAGGCCGGCCTCGCGCAGCCTGCAAAATCGCCTGTTTAAAGTCCCAAGATTTCCTTCCCTTATCCAGAGCTCTCTGAGGACTGCGACCGGTCCACGCACGTGTCGACCAAATATCAACTCAAATGGAGAACACTCTAGACTCACCGGCGGTACCTCTCTGTATGCGAACAGAAGCAGAGCGATGTAATGATCCCAAGTTTTGGGCTGCTTCTGACTGGCGGATGATTCCTTCTTTAAGCTGGTGGTCAAGAAAGGAGATGTTAGGGGCTCCGACTTCATTCTTCTGCTACTTGATCGTGAGGCCGGCCTCGCGCACCCTGCAAAATCGCCTGTTTAAAGTCCAAAGATTTTCTCCCCTTCTCCAGAGCTCTCTGAGGACTGCGACCGGTCCACGCACATGTCGACCAAATATCAACTCAAACGGAGAACACACCAGACTCGCCGGCGGTACCTCTCTGTATGCGAACAGAAGCGGAGAAATGTAATGATCCCAAGTTTTGGGCTGCTTCTGACTGGCGCATGGTTCCTTCTTTAAGCTGGTGGCCAAGAGAGGAGATGTTAGGGGCTCCGGCTTCATTCTTCAGCTACTTGATCGTGAGGCCGGCCTCGCGCACCCTGCAAAATCGCCTGTTTAAAGTCCAAAGATTTTCTTCCCTTCCCCAGAGCTCTCTGAGGACTACGAGCGGTCCATGCACATGTCCAAATATCAACTCAAACGGAGAAAGCTCCAGAATCGCCGGGGGTACCTCTCTGTATGCGAACAGAAGCGGCGCGATATAATGATCCCAAATTTTGGGCTGCTTCAGACTGGCGGATGGTTCCTCCTTTAAGCGGGTGGCCAAGAATGGAGATGTTAGGGGCTCTGACTTCATTCTTCTGCTACTTGATCGTGAGGCCGGCCTCGCGCATCCTGCAAAATACCCTGTTTAAAGTCCAAATATTGTCTTCCCTTCCCCAGAGCTCTCTGAGGACTACGAGCGGTCCATGCACATGTCCAAATATCAACTCAAACGGAGAAAGCTCCAGAATCGCCGGGGGTACCTCTCTGTATGCGAACAGAAGCGGAGCGATATAATGATCCCAAATTTTGGGCTGCTTCAGACTGGCGGATGGTTCCTTCTTTAAGCTGGTGGCCAAGAAAGGAGATGTTAGGGGCTCCGACTTCATTCTTCTGCTACTTGATCGTGAGGCCGGCCTCGCGCACCCTGCAAAATCGCCTGTTTAAAGTCCAAAGATTTTCTTCCCTTCTCCAGAGCTCTCTGAGGACTGCGACCGGTTCATGCACATGTCGACCAAATATCAACTCAAACGGAGAACACTCCAGAATCGCCGGGGGTACCTCTCTGTGCGCGAACAGAAGCGGAGCGATTTAATGATGCCAAGTTTTGGGCTGCTTTTCACTGGCGGATGGTTCCTTCTTTAAGCTGGTGGCCAAGAAAGGAGATGTTAGGGGCTCCGACTTCATTCTTATGCTACTTGATCGTGAGGCCGGCCTCGCGCAGCCTGCAAAATCGCCTGTTTAAAGTCCAAAGATTTTCTTCCCTTATCCAGAGCTCTCTGAGGACTGCGACCGGTCCACGCACGTGTCGACCAAATATCAACTCAAATGGAGAACACTCTAGACTCACCGGCGGTACCTCTCTGTATGCGAACAGAAGCGGAGCGATGTAATGATCCCAAGTTTTGGGCTGCTTCTGACTGGCGGATGGTTCCTTCTTTAAGCTGGTGGCCAAGAAAGGAGATGTTAGGGGCTCCGACTTCATTCTTCTGCTACTTGATCGTGAGGCCGGCCTCGCGCAGCCTGCAAAATCGCCTGTTTAAAGTCCAAAGATTTCCTTCCCTTATCCAGAGCTCTCTGAGGACTGCGACCGGTCCACGCACGTGTCGACCAAATATCAACTCAAATGGAGAACACTCCAGACTCGCCGGCGGTACCTCTCTGTATGCGAACAGAAGCGGAGCGATGTAATGATCCCAAGTTTTGGGCTGCTTCTGACTGGCGGATGGTTCCTTCTTTAAGCTGGTGGCCAAGAAAGGAGATGTTAGGGGCTCCGACTTCATTCTTCTGCTACTTGATCGTGAGGCCGGCCTCGCGCACCCTGCAAAATCGCCTGTTTAAAGTCCAATGATTTTCTCCCCTTCTCCAGAGCTCTCTGAGGACTGCGACCGGTCCACGCACATGTCGACCAAATATCAACTCAAACGGAGAACACTCCAGAATCGCCGGGGGTACCTCTCTGTATGCGAACAGAAGCGGAGCGATTTAATGATGCCAAGTTTTGGGCTGCTTCTGACTGGCGGATGGTTCCTTCTTTAAGCTGGTGGCCAAGAAAGGAGATGTTAGGGGCTCCGACTTCATTCTTATGCTACTTGATCGTGAGGCCGGCCTCGCGCACCCTGCAAAATCGCCTGTTTAAAGTCCAAAGATTTTCTTCCCTTCCCCAGAGCTCTCTGACGACTGCGACCGGTCCGCGCACATGTCGACCAAATATCAACTCAAACGGAGAACACTCCAGAATCGCCGGGGGTACCTCTCTGTATGCGAACAGAAGCGGAGCGATTTAATGATCCCAAGTTTTGGGCTGCTTCTGACTGGCGGATGGTTCCTTCTTTAAGCTGGTGGCCAAGAAAGGAGATGTTAGGGGCTCCGACTTCATTCTTCTGCTACTTGATCGTGAGGCCGGCCTCGCGCACCCTGCAAAATCGCCTGTTTAAAGTCCAAAGATTTTCTTCCCTTCTCCAGAGCTCTCTGAGGACTACGAGCGGTCCATGCACATGTCGACCAAATATCAACTCAAACGGAGAACACTCCAGAATCGCCGGGGGTACCTCTCTGTATGCGAACAGAAGCGGAGCGATATAATGATCCCAAGTTTTGGGCTGCTTCAGACTGGCGGATGGTTCCTTCTTTAAGCTGGTGGCCAAGAAAGGAGATGTTAGGGGCTCCGACTTCATTCTTCAGCTACTTGATCGTGAGGCCGGCCTCGCGCACCCTGCAAAATCGCCTGTTTAAAGTCCAAAGATTTTCTTCCCGTCCCCAGAGCTCTCTGAGGACTACGAGCGGTCCATGCACATGTCCAAATATCAACTCAAACGGAGAAAGCTCCAGAATCGCCGGGGGTACCTCTCTGTATGCGAACAGAAGCGGAGCGATATAATGATCCCAAATTTTGGGCTGCTTCAGACTGGCGGATGGTTCCTTCTTTAAGCGGGTGGCCAAGAATGGAGATGGTAGGTGCTCCGACTTCATTCTTCTGCTACTTGATCGTGAGGCCGGCCTCGCGCACCCTGCAAAATAGCCTGTTTAAAGTCCAAAGATTGTCTTCCCTTCCCCAGAGCTCTCTGAGGACTACGAGCGATCCATGCACATGTCGACCAAATGTCAACTAAAACAGAGAACACTCCAGAATCGCCGGGGGTACCTCTCTGTATGCGAACAGAAGGGGAGCGATATAATGATTCCAAGTTTTGGGCTGCTTCTGACTGGCGCATGGTTCCTTCTTTAAGCTGGTGGCCAAGAGAGGAGATGTTAGGGGCTCCGACTTCATTCTTCAGCTACTTGATCGTGAGGCCGGCCTCGCGCACCCTGCAAAATCGCCTGTTTAAAGTCCAAAGATTTTCTCCCCTTCTCCAGAGCTCTCTGAGGACTGCGACCGTTCCACGCACATGTCGACCAAATATCAACTCAAACGGAAAACACTCCAGACTCGCCGGCGGTACCTCTCTGTATGCGAACAGAAGCGGAGCGATGTAATGATCCCAAGTTTTGGGCTGCTTCTGACTGGCGGATGGTTCCTTCTTTAAGCTGGTGGCCAAGAAAGGAGATGTTAGGGGCTCCGACTTCATTCTTCTGCTACTTGATCGTGAGGCCGGCCTCGCGCACCCTGCAAAATCGCCTGTTTAAAGTCCAAAGATTTTCTTCCCTTCCCCAGAGCTCTCTGAGGACTACGAGCGGTCCATGCACATGTCCAAATATCAACTCAAACGGAGAAAGCTCCAGAATCGCCGGGGGTACCTCTCTGTATGCGAACAGAAGCGGAGCGTTATAATGATCCCATATTTTGGGCTGCTTCAGACTGGCGGATGGTTCCTTCTTTAAGCTGGTGGCCAAGAAAGAAGATGTTAGGGGCTCCGACTTCATTCTTCTGCTACTTGATCGTGAGGCCGGCCTCGACCACCCTGCAAAATAGCCTGTTTAAAGTCCAAATATTTTCTTCCCTTCCCCAGAGCTCTCTGGGGACTACGAGCAGTCCATGCACATGTCCAAATATCAACTCAAACGGAGAAATCTCCAGAATAGCCGGGGGTACCTCTCTGTATGCGAACAGAAGCGGAGCGATATAATGATCCCAAGTTTTGGGCTGCTTCAGACTGGCGGATGGTTCCTTCTTTAAGCTGGTGGCCAAGAAAGGAGATGTTAGGGGCTCCGACTTCATTCTTCAGCTACTTGATCGTGAGGCCGGCCTCGCGCACCCTGCAAAATCGCCTGTTTAAAGTCCAAAGATTTTCTTCCCGTCCCCAGAGCTCTCTGAGGACTACGAGCGGTCCATGCACATGTCCAAATATCAACTCAAACGGAGAAAGCTCCAGAATCGCCGGGGGTACCTCTCTGTATGCGAACAGAAGCGGAGCGATATAATGATCCCAAATTTTGGGCTGCTTCAGACTGGCGGATGGTTCCTTCTTTAAGCGGGTGGCCAAGAATGGAGATGGTAGGGGCTCCGACTTCATTCTTCTGCTACTTGATCGTGAGGCCGGCCTCGCGCACCCTGCAAAATAGCCTGTTTAAAGTCCAAAGATTGTCTTCCCTTCCCCAGAGCTCTCTGAGGACTACGAGCGATCCATGCACATGTCGACCAAATGTCAACTAAAACAGAGAACACTCCAGAATCGCCGGGGGTACCTCTCTGTATGCGAACAGAAGGGGAGCGATATAATGATTCCAAGTTTTGGGCTGCTTCTGACTGGCGGATGGTTCCTTCTTTAAGCTGGTGGCCAAGAAAGGAGATGTTAGGGGCTCCGACTTCATTCTTCAGCTACTTGATCGTGAGGCCGGCCTCGCGCACCCTGCAAAATCGCCTGTTTAAAGTCCAAAGATTTTCTCCCCTTCTCCAGAGCTCTCTGAGGACTGCGACCGTTCCACGCACATGTCGACCAAATGTCAACTCAAACGGAAAACACACCAGACTCGCCGGCGGTACCTCTCTGTATGCGAACAGAAGCGGAGCGATGTAATGATCCCAAGTTTTGGGCTGCTTCTGACTGGCGCATGGTTCCTTCTTTAAGCTGGTGGCCAAGAGAGGAGATGTTAGGGGCTCCGACTTCATTCTTCAGCTACTTGATCGTGAGGCCGGCCTCGCGCACCCTGCAAAATCGCCTGTTTAAAGTCCAAAGATTTTCTTCCCTTCCCCAGAGCTCTCTGAGGACTGCGACCGGTCCACGCACATGTCCAAATATCAACTCAAACGGAGCACACTCAAGAATCGCCGGGGGTACCTCTCTGTATGCGAACAGAAGCGGAGCGATATAATGATCCCAAGTTTTGGGCTGCTTCTGACTGGCGGATGGTTCCTTCTTTAAGCTGTTGGCCAAGAAAGGAGATGTTAGGGGCTCCGACTTCATTTTTCTGCTACTTGATCGTGAGGCCGGCCTCGCGCACCCTGCAAAATCGCCTATTTAATGTCCAAAGATTTTCTCCCCTTCTCCAGAGCTCTCTGAGGACTGCGACCGGTCCACGCACATGTCCAAATATCAACTCAAACGGAGAACACTCCAGAATCGCCGGGGGTACCTCTCTGTATGCGAACAGAAGCGCAGCGATTTAATGATGCCAAGTTTTGGGCTGCTTCTGACTGGCGGATGGTTCCTTCTTAAAGCTGGTGGCCAAGAAAGGAGATGTTAGGGGCTCCGACTTCATTCTTCTGCTACTTGATCGTGAGGCCGGCCTCGCGCACCCTGCAAAATCGCCTGTTTAAAGTCCAAAGATTTTCTTCCCTTCCCCAGAGCTCTTTGAGGACTACGAGCGGTTCATGAACATGTCCAAATATCCACTAAAACGGAGAAAGCTCCAGAATCGCCGGGGTTACCTCTCTGTATGCGAACAGAAGCGGAGCGTTATAATGATCCCATATTTTGGGCTGCTTCAGACTGGCGGATGGTTCCTTCTTTAAGCTGGTGGCCAAGAAAGAAGATGTTAGGGGCTCCGACTTCATTCTTCTGCTACTTGATCGTGAGGCCGGCCTCGACCACCCTGCAAAATAGCCTGTTTAAAGTCCAAATATTTTCTTCCCTTCCCCAGAGCTCTCTGGGGACTACGAGCGGTCCATGCACATGTCCAAATATCAACTCAAATGGTGAACACTCTAGACTCACCGGCGGTACCTCTCTGTATGCGAACAGAAGCGGAGCGATGTAATGATCCCAAGTTTTGGGCTGCTTCTGACTGGAGGATGGTTCCTTCTTTAATCTCGTGGCCAAGAAAGGAGATGTTAGGGGCTCCGACTTCATTCTTCTGCTACTTGATCGTGAGGCCGGCCTCGCGCACCCTGCAAAATTGCCTGTTTAAAGTCCAAAGATTTTCTTCCCTTCCCCAGAGCTCTCTGAGGACTACGAGCGGTCCATGCACATGTGACCAAATATCAACTCAAACGAAGAACAGCTCCAGAATCGCCGGGGGTACCTCTCTGTATGCGAACAGAAGCGGAGCGATATAATGATTCCATGTTTTGGGCTGCCTCTGACTGGCGGATGGTTCCTTCTTTAATCTCGTGGCCAAGAAAGGAGATGTTAGGGGCTCCGACTTCGTTCTTCAGCTACTTGATCGTGAGGCCGGCCTCGCGCACCCTGCAAAATCGCCTGTTTAAAGTTCAAAGATTTTCTTCCCTTCTCCAGAGCTCTCTGAGGACTGCGAGCGGTCCATCGCACATGTTCAAAAATCAACTCAAACGGAAAACACTCCAGAATCGCCGGGGGTACCTCTCTGTATGCAAACAGAAGCGGAGCGATGTAATGATCCCAAGTTTTGGGCTGCTTCTGACTGGCGGATGGTTCCTTCTTTAAGCTGGTAGCCAAGAAAGGAGATGTTAAGGGCTCCGACTTCATTCTTCTGCTACTTGATCGTGAGGCCGGCCTCGCGCACCCTGCAAAATCGCCTGTTTAAAGTCCAAAGATTTTCTTCCCTTCTCCAGAGCTCTCTGAGGACTACGAGCGGTTCATGCACATGTCCAAATATCAACTAAAACGGAGAAAGCTCCAGAATCGCCGGGGGTACCTCTCTGTATGCGAACAGAAGCGGAGCGTTATAATGATCCCATATTTTGGGCTGCTTCAGACTGGCGGATGGTTCCTTCTTTAAGCTGGTGGCCAAGAAGGAAGATGTTAGGGGCTCCGACTTCATTCTTCTGCTACTTGATCGTGAGGCCGGCCTCGACGCACCCTGCAAAATAGCCTGTTTAAAGTCCAAAGATTTTCTTCCCTTCCCCAGAGCTCTCTGAGGACTACGAGCGGTCCATGCACATGTCGACCAAATATCAACTCAAACGGAGAACACCTCCAGAATAGCCGGGGGTACCTCTCTGTATGCGAACAGAAGCGGAGCGATATAATGATCCCAAGTTTTGGGCTGCTTCTGACTGGCGGATGGTTCCTTCTTTAAGCTGGTGGCCAAGAAAGGAGATGTTAGGGGCTCCGACTTCATTCTTCAGCTACTTGATCGTGAGGCCGGCCTCGCGCACCCTGCAAAATCGCCTGTTTAAAGTCCAAAGATTTTCTTCCCTTCCCCAGAGCTCTCTGAGGACTACGAGCGGTCCATGCACATGTCCAAATATCAACTCAAACGGAGAAAGCTCCAGAATCGCCGGGGGTACCTCTCTGTATGCGAACAGAAGCGGAGCGATATAATGATCCCATGTTTTGGGCTGCCTCTGACTGGCGGATGGTTCCTTCTTTAATCTCGTGGCCAAGAAAGCAGATGTTAGGGGCTCCGACTTCGTTCTTCAGCTACTTGATCGTGAGGCCCGCCTCGCGCACCCTGCAAAATCGCCTGTTTAAAGTTCAAAGATTTTCTTCCCGTCTCCAGAGCTCTCTGAGGACTGCGAGCGGTCCATCCACATGCCCAAAAATCAACTCAAACGGAAAACACTCCAGAATCGCCGGGGGTACCTCTCTGTATGCAAACAGAAGCGGAGCGATGTAATGATCCCAAGTTTTGGGCTGCTTCTGACTGGCGGATGGTTCCTTCTTTAAGCTGGTAGCCAAGAAAGGAGATGTTAAGGGCTCCGACTTCATTCTTCTGCTACTTGATCGTGAGGCCGGCCTCGCGCACCCTGCAAAATCGCCTGTTTAAAGTCCAAAGATTTTCTTCCCTTCCCCAGAGCTCTCTGAGGACTACGAGCGGTCCATGCACATGTCCAAATATCAACTCAAACGGAGAAAGCTCCAGAATCGCCGGGGGTACCTCTCTGTATGCGAACAGAAGCGGAGCGTTATAATGATCCCATATTTTGGGCTGCTTCAGACTGGCGGATGGTTCCTTCTTTAAGCTGGTGGCCAAGAAAGAAGATGTTAGGGGCTCCGACTTCATTCTTCTGCTACTTGATCGTGAGGCCGGCCTCGACCACCCTGCAAAATAGCCTGTTTAAAGTCCAATGATTTTCTCCCCTTCTCCAGAGCTCTCTGAGGACTGCGACCGGTCCACGCACATGTCGACCAAATATCAACTCAAACGGAGAACACTCCAGAATCGCCGGGGGTACCTCTCTGTATGCGAACAGAAGCGGAGCGATTTAATGATGCCAAGTTTTGGGCTGCTTCTGACTGGCGGATGGTTCCTTCTTTAAGCTGGTGGCCAAGAAAGGAGATGTTAGGGGCTCCGACTTCATTCTTCTGCTACTTGATCGTGAGGCCGGCCTCGCGCACCCTGCAAAATCGCCTGTTTAAAGTCCAAAGATTTTCTTCCCTTACCCCAGAGCTCTCTGAGGACTGCGACCGGTCCACGCACATGTCGACCAAATATCAACTCAAACGGAAAACACTCCAGAATCGCCGGGGGTACCTCTCTGTATGCGAACAGAAGCGGAGCGATGTAATGATCCCAAGTTTTGGGCTGCTTCTGACTGGCGGATGGTTCCTTCTTTAAGCTGGTGGCCAAGAAAGGAGATGTTAGGGGCTCCGACTTCATTCTTCTGCTACTTGATCGTGAGGCCGGCCTCGCGCACCCTGCAAAATCGCCTGTTTAAAGTCCAAAGATTTTCTTCCCTTCCCCAGAGCTCTCTGAGGACTACGACCGGTCCATGCACATGTCCAAATATCAACTAAAACGGAGAAAGCTCCAGAATCGCCGGGGGTACCTCTCTGTATGCGAACAGAAGCGGAGCGTTATAATGATCCCATATTTTGGGCTGCTTCAGACTGGCGGATGGTTCCTTCTTTAAGCTGGTGGCCAAGAAAGAAGATGTTAGGGGCTCCGACTTCATTCTTCTGCTACTTGATCGTGAGGCCGGCCTCGACCACCCTGCAAAATAGCCTGTTTAAAGTCCAAATATTTTCTTCCCTTCCCCAGAGCTCTCTGGGGACTACGAGCGGTCCATGCACATGTCCAAATATCAACTCAAATGGAGAACACTCTAGACTCACCGGCGGTACCTCTCTGTATGCGAACAGAAGCGGAGCGATGTAATGATCCCAAGTTTTGGGCTGCTTCTGACTGGCGGATGGTTCCTTCTTTAATCTCGTGGCCAAGAAAGGAGATGTTAGGGGCTCCGACTTCATTCTTCTGCTACTTGATCGTGAGGCCGGCCTCGCGCACCCTGCAAAATTGCCTGTTTAAAGTCCAAAGATTTTCTTCCCTTCTCCAGAGCTCTCTGAGGACTGCGACCGGTCCACGCACATGTCGACCAAATATCAACTCAAACGAAGAAAGCTCCAGAATCGCCGGGGGTACCTCTCTGTATGCGAACAGAAGCGGAGCGATATTATGATCCCAAGTTTTGGGCTGCTTCTGACTGGCGGATGGTTCCTTCTTTAAGCTCGTGGCCAAGAAAGGAGATGTTAGGGGCTCCGACTTCATTCTTCAGCTACTTGATCGTGAGGCCGGCCTCGCGCACCCTGCAAAATCGCCTGTTTAAAGTCCAAAGATTTTCTTCCCGTCTCCAGAGCTCTCTGAGGACTGCGAGCGGTCCATCGCACATGTTCCAAATATCAACTCAAACGGAGAACACTCCAGAATCGCCGGGGGTACCTCTCTGTATGCGAACAGAAGCGGAGCGATGTAATGATCCCAAGTTTTGGGCTGCTTCTGACTGGCGGATGGTTCCTTCTTTAAGCTGGTGGCCAAGAAAGGAGATGTTAGGGCTCCGACTTCATTCTTCTGCTACTTGATCGTGAGGCCGGCCTCGCGCACCCTGCAAAATCGCCTGTTTAAAGTCCAAAGATTTTCTTCCCTTCCCCAGAGCTCTCTGAGGACTACGAGCGGTCCATGCACATGTCCAAATATCAACTAAAACGGAGAACAGCTCCAGAATCGCCGGGGGTACCTCTCTGTATGCGAACAGAAGCGGAGCGTTATAATGATCCCATAGTTTTGGGCTGCTTCTGACTGGCGGATGGTTCCTTCTTTAAGCTGGTGGCCAAGAAAGAAGATGTTAGGGGCTCCGACTTCATTCTTCTGCTACTTGATCGTGAGGCCGGCCTCGCGCACCCTGCAAAATCGCCTGTTTAAAGTCCAAAGATTTTCTTCCCTTCCCCAGAGCTCTCTGAGGACTACGAGCGGTCCATGCACATGTCCAAATATCAACTCAAATGGAGAACACTCTAGACTCACCGGCGGTACCTCTCTGTATGCGAACAGAAGCGGAGCGATGTAATGATCCCAAGTTTTGGGCTGCTTCTGACTGGAGGATGGTTCCTTCTTTAAGCTCGTGGCCAAGAAAGGAGATGTTAGGGGCTCCGACTTCATTCTTCTGCTACTTGATCGTGAGGCCGGCCTCGCGCACCCTGCAAAATAGCCTGTTTAAAGTCCAAAGATTGTCTTCCCTTCCCCAGAGCTCTCTGAGGACTACGAGCGGTCCATGCACATGTCCAAATATCAACTCAAACGGAGAAAGCTCCAGAATCGCCGGGGGTACCTCTCTGTATGCGAACAGAAGCGGAGCGATATAATGATCCCATGTTTTGGGCTGCTTCTGACTGGCGGATGGTTCCTTCTTTAAGCTGGTGGCCAAGAAAGGAGATGTTAGGGGCTCCGACTTCATTCTTCTGCTACTTGATCGTGAGGCCGGCCTCGCGCACCCTGCAAAATCGCCTGTTTAAAGTCCAAAGATTTTCTCCCCTTCTCCAGAGCTCTCTGAGGACTGCGACCGGTCCATCGCACATGTCGACCAAATATCAACTCAAACGGAGAACACTCCAGAATCGCCGGGGGTACCTCTCTGTATGCGAACAGAAGCGGAGCGATTTAATGATCCCAAGTTTTGGGCTGCTTCTGACTGGCGGATGGTTCCTTCTTTAAGCTGGTGGCCAAGAAAGGAGATGTTAGGGGCTCCGACTTCATTCTTCTGCTACTTGATCGTGAGGCCGGCCTCGCGCACCCTGCAAAATCGCCTGTTTAAAGTCCAAAGATTTTCTTCCCTTCCCCAGAGCTCTCTGAGGACTACGAGCGGTCCATGCACATGTCCAAATATCAACTCAAACGGAGAAAGCTCCAGAATCGCCGGGGGTACCTCTCTGTATGCGAACAGAAGCGGAGCGATATAATGATCCCAAGTTTTGGGCTGCTTCTGACTGGCGGATGGTTCCTTCTTTAAGCTGGTGGCCAAGAAAGGAGATGTTAGGGGCTCCGACTTCGTTCTTCAGCTACTTGATCGTGAGGCCGGCCTCGCGCACCCTGCAAAATCGCCTGTTTAAAGTCCAAAGATTTTCTTCCCTTCTCCAGAGCTCTCTGAGGACTGCGACCGGTCCATCGCACATGTCGACCAAATATCAACTCAAACGGAAAACACTCCAGAATCGCCGGGGGTACCTCTCTGTATGCGAACAGAAGCGGAGCGATGTAATGATCCAAGTTTTGGGCTGCTTCTGACTGGCGGATGGTTCCTTCTTTAAGCTGGTGGCCAAGAAAGGAGATGTTAGGGGCTCCGACTTCATTCTTCTGCTACTTGATCGTGAGGCCGGCCTCGCGCACCCTGCAAAATCGCCTGTTTAAAGTCCAAAGATTTTCTTCCCTTCCCCAGAGCTCTCTGAGGACTACGAGCGGTCCATGCACATGTCCAAATATCAACTCAAACGGAGAAAGCTCCAGAATCGCCGGGGTACCTCTCTGTATGCGAACAGAAGCGGAGCGATATAATGATCCCATATTTTGGGCTGCTTCAGACTGGCGGATGGTTCCTTCTTTAAGCTGGTGGCCAAGAAAGAAGATGTTAGGGGCTCCGACTTCATTCTTCTGCTACTTGATCGTGAGGCCGGCCTCGACCACCCTGCAAAATAGCCTGTTTAAAGTCCAAATGATTTTCTTCCCTTCCCCAGAGCTCTCTGAGGACTGCGAGCGGTCCATGCACATGTCGACCAAATATCAACTCAAACGGAGAACACTCCAGAATCGCCGGGGGTACCTCTCTGTATGCGAACAGAAGCGGAGCGATATAATGATCCCAAGTTTTGGGCTGCTTCTGACTGGCGGATGGTTCCTTCTTTAAGCTGGTGGCCAAGAAAGGAGATGTTAGGGGCTCCGACTTCATTCTTCATGCTACTTGATCGTGAGGCCGGCCTCGCGCACCCTGCAAAATCGCCTGTTTAAAGTCCAAAGATTTTCTTCCCTTCCCCAGAGCTCTCTGAGGACTACGAGCGGTCCATGCACATGTCCCAAATATCAACTCAAACGGAGAAAGCTCCAGAATCGCCGGGGGTACCTCTCTGTATGCGAACAGAAGCGGAGCGATGTAATGATCCCAAGTTTTGGGCTGCTTCTGACTGGCGGATGGTTCCTTCTTTAAGCTGGTGGCCAAGAAAGGAGATGTTAGGGGCTCCGACTTCATTCTTCTGCTACTTGATCGTGAGGCCGGCCTCGCGCACCCTGCAAAATCGCCTGTTTAAAGTCCAAAGATTTTCTCCCCTTCTCCAGAGCTCTCTGAGGACTGCGACCGGTCCACGCACATGTCGACCAAATATCAACTCAAACGGAGAACACTCCAGAATCGCCGGGGGTACCTCTCTGTATGCGAACAGAAGGGGAGCGATATAATGATTCCAAGTTTTGGGCTGCTTCTGACTGGCGGATGGTTCCTTCTTAAAGCTGGTGGCCAAGAAAGGAGATGTTAGGGGCTCCGACTTCATTCTTCTGCTACTTGATCGTGAGGCCGGCCTCGCGCAGCCTGCAAAATCGCCTGTTTAAAGTCCAAAGATTTTCTTCCCTTATCCAGAGCTCTCTGAGGACTGCGACCGGTCCACGCACATGTCGACCAAATATCAACTCAAATGGAGAACACTCTAGACTCACCGGCGGTACCTCTCTGTATGCGAACAGAAGCGGAGCGATGTAATGATCCCAAGTTTTGGGCTGCTTCTGACTGGCGGATGGTTCCTTCTTTAAGCTGGTGGCCAAGAGAGGAGATGTTAGGGGCTCCGACTTCATTCTTCTGCTACTTGATCGTGAGGCCGGCCTCGCGCACCCTGCAAAATCGCCTGTTTAAAGTCCAAAGATTTTCTTCCCTTCTCCAGAGCTCTCTGAGGACTGCGACCGGTCCGCGCACATGTCGACCAAATATCAACTCAAACGGAGAACACACCAGACTCGCCGGCGGTACCTCTCTGTATGCGAACAGAAGCGGAGCGATGTAATGATCCCAAGTTTTGGGCTGCTTCTGACTGGCGCATGGTTCCTTCTTTAAGCTGGTGGCCAAGAGAGGAGATGTTAGGGGCTCCGACTTCATTCTTCAGCTACTTGATCGTGAGGCCGGCCTCGCGCACCCTGCAAAATCGCCTGTTTAAAGTCCAAAGATTTTCTTCCCTTCCCCAGAGCTCTCTGAGGACTACGAGCGGTCCATGCACATGTCCAAATATCAACTCAAACGGAGAAAGCTCCAGAATCGCCGGGGGTACCTCTCTGTATGCGAACAGAAGCGGAGCGATATAATGATCCCAAATTTTGGGCTGCTTCAGACTGGCGGATGGTTCCTTCTTTAAGCGGGTGGCCAAGAATGGAGATGTTAGGGGCTCCGACTTCATTCTTCTGCTACTTGATCGTGAGGCCGGCCTCGCGCACCCTGCAAAATCGCCTGTTTAAAGTCCAATGATTTTCTCCCCTTCTCCAGAGCTCTCTGAGGACTGCGACCGGTCCACGCACATGTCGACCAAATATCAACTCAAACGGAGAACACTCCAGAATCGCCGGGGGTACCTCTCTGTATGCGAACAGAAGCGGAGCGATTTAATGATGCCAAGTTTTGGGCTGCTTCTGACTGGCGGATGGTTCCTTCTTTAAGCTGGTGGCCAAGAAAGGAGATGTTAGGGGCTCCGACTTCATTCTTATGCTACTTGATCGTGAGGCCGGCCTCGCGCAGCCTGCAAAATCGCCTGTTTAAAGTCCAAAGATTTTCTTCCCTTCTCCAGAGCTCTCTGAGGACTGCGACCGGTCCACGCACATGTCGACCAAATATCAACTCAAATGGAGAACACTCTAGACTCACCGGCGGTACCTCTCTGTATGCGAACAGAAGCGGAGCGATGTAATGATCCCAAGTTTTGGGCTGCTTCTGACTGGCGGATGGTTCCTTCTTTAAGCTGGTGGCCAAGAAAGGAGATGTTAGGGGCTCCGACTTCATTCTTCTGCTACTTGATCGTGAGGCCGGCCTCGCGCACTCTGCAAAATCGCCTATTTAAAGTCCAATGATTTTCTCCCCTTCTCCAGAGCTCTCTGAGGACTGCGACCGGTCCACGCACATGTCCAAATATCAGACTCAAACGGAAAACACTCCAGAATCGCCGGGGGTACCTCTCTGTATGCGAACAGAAGCGGAGCGATATAATGATCCCAAGTTTTGGGCTGCTTCTGACTGGCGGATGGTTCCTTCTTTAAGCTGGTGGCCAAGAAAGGAGATGTTAGGGGCTCCGACTTCATTCTTCTGCTACTTGATCGTGAGGCCGGCCTCGCGCACCCTGCAAAATCGCCTGTTTAAAGTCCAAGATTTTCTTCCCTTCTCCAGAGCTCTCTGAGGACTGCGACCGGTCCACGCACATGTCGACCAAATATCAACTCAAACGGAGAACACTCCAGAATCGCCGGGGGTACCTCTCTGTATGCGAACAGAAGCGGAGCGATATAATGATCCCAAGTTTTGGGCTGCTTCTGACTGGCGGATGGTTCCTTCTTTAAGCTGGTGGCCAAGAAAGGAGATGTTAGGGGCTCCGACTTCATTCTTCTGCTACTTGATCGTGAGGCCGGCCTCGCGCACCCTGCAAAATCGCCTGTTTAAAGTCCAAAGATTTTCTCCCCTTCTCCAGAGCTCTCTGAGGACTGCGACCGGTCCACGCACATGTCCAAATATCAACTCAAACGGAGAACACTCCAGAATCGCCGGGGGTACCTCTCTGTATGCGAACAGAAGCGGAGCGATGTAATGATCCCAAGTTTTGGGCTGCTTCTGACTGGCGGATGGTTCCTTCTTTAAGCTGGTGGCCAAGAAAGGAGATGTTAGGGGCTCCGACTTCATTCTTCTGCTACTTGATCGTGAGGCCGGCCTCGCGCACCCTGCAAAATCGCCTGTTTAAAGTCCAAAGATTTTCTTCCCTTCTCCAGAGCTCTCTGAGGACTGCGACCGGTCCACGCACATGTCGACAAATATCAACTCAAACGGAGAACACTCCAGAATCGCCGGGGGTACCTCTCTGTATGCGAACAGAAGCGGAGCGATTTAATGATCCCAAGTTTTGGGCTGCTTCTGACTGGCGGATGGTTCCTTCTTTAAGCTGGTGGCCAAGAAAGGAGATGTTAGGGGCTCCGACTTCATTCTTCTGCTACTTGATCGTGAGGCCGGCCTCGCGCAGCCTGCAAAATCGCCTGTTTAAAGTCCAAAGATTTTCTTCCCTTATCCAGAGCTCTCTGAGGACTGCGACCGGTCCACGCACGTGTCGACCAAATATCAACTCAAATGGAGAACACTCTAGACTCACCGGCGGTACCTCTCTGTATGCGAACAGAAGCGGAGCGATGTAATGATCCCAAGTTTTGGGCTGCTTCTGACTGGCGGATGGTTCCTTCTTTAAGCTGGTGGCCAAGAAAGGAGATGTTAGGGGCTCCGACTTCATTCTTCTGCTACTTGATCGTGAGGCCGGCCTCGCGCACCCTGCAAAATCGCCTGTTTAAAGTCCAATGATTTTCTCCCCTTCTCCAGAGCTCTCTGAGGACTGCGACCGGTCCACGCACATGTCGACCAAATATCAACTCAAACGGAGAACACTCCAGAATCGCCGGGGGTACCTCTCTGTATGCGAACAGAAGCGGGAGCGATATAATGATCCCAAGTTTTGGGCTGCTTCTGACTGGCGGATGGTTCCTTCTTTAAGCTGGTGGCCAAGAAAGGAGATGTTAGAGGCTCCGACTTCATTCTTCTGCTTCTTGATCGTGAGGCCGGCCTCGCGCAGCTCTGCAAAATCGCCTGTTTAAACTCCAAAGATTTTGTTTCCTTATCCAGAGCTCTCTGAGGACTGCGACCGGTCCGCGCACATGTCGACCAAATATCAACTCAAACGGAGAACACACCAGACTCGCCGGCGGTACCTCTCTGTATGCGAACAGAAGCGGAGAAATGTAATGATCCCAAGTTTTGGGCTGCTTCTGACTGGCGCATGGTTCCTTCTTTAAGCTGGTGGCCAAGAGAGGAGATGTTAGGGGCTCCGGCTTCATTCTTCAGCTACTTGATCGTGAGGCCGGCCTCGCGCACCCTGCAAAATCGCCTGTTTAAAGTCCAAAGATTTTCTTCCCTTCCCCAGAGCTCTCTGAGGACTACGAGCGGTCCATGCACATGTCCAAATATCAACTCAAACGGAGAAAGCTCCAGAATCGCCGGGGGTACCTCTCTGTATGCGAACAGAAGCGGCGCGATATAATGATCCCAAATTTTGGGCTGCTTCAGACTGGCGGATGGTTCCTCCTTTAAGCGGGTGGCCAAGAATGGAGATGTTAGGGGCTCTGACTTCATTCTTCTGCTACTTGATCGTGAGGCCGGCCTCGCGCATCCTGCAAAATCGCCTGTTTAAAGTCCAAAGATTTTCTTCCCTTCCCCAGAGCTCTCTGAGGACTACGAGCGGTCCATGCACATGTCCAAATATCAACTCAAACGGAGAAAGCTCCAGAATCGCCGGGGGTACCTCTCTGTATGCGAACAGAAGCGGAGCGATATAATGATCCCAAATTTTGGGCTGCTTCAGACTGGCGGATGGTTCCTTCTTTAAGCAGGTGGCCAAGAATGGAGATGTTAGGGGCTCCGACTTCATTCTTCTGCTACTTGATCGTGAGGCCGGCCTCGCGCACTCCTGCAAAATCGCCTGTTTAAAGTCCAAAGATTTTCTTCCCTTCCCCAGAGCTCTCTGAGGACTACGAGCGGTTCATGCACATGTCCAAATATCAACTAAAACGGAGAAAGCTCCAGAATCGCCGGGGGTACCTCTCTGTATGCGAACAGAAGCGGAGCGTTATAATGATCCCATATTTTGGGCTGCTTCAGACTGGCGGATGGTTCCTTCTTTAAGCTGGTGGCCAAGAAAGAAGATGTTAGGGGCTCCGACTTCATTCTTCTGGTACTTGATCGTGAGGCCGGCCTCGACCACCCTGCAAAATAGCCTGTTTAAAGTCCAAAGATTTTCTTCCCTTCTCCAGAGCTCTCTGAGGACTGCGACCGGTCCATGCACATGTCGACCAAATATCAACTCAAACGGAGAACACTCCAGAATCGCCGGGGGTACCTCTCTGTATGCGAACAGAAGCGGAGCGATTTAATGATGCCAAGTTTTGGGCTGCTTCTGACTGGCGGATGGTTCCTTCTTTAAGCTGGTGGCCAAGAAAGGAGATGTTAGGGGCTCCGACTTCATTCTTCTGCTACTTGATCGTGAGGCCGGCCTCGCGCAGCCTGCAAAATCGCCTGTTTAAAGTCCAAAGATTTTCTTCCCTTATCCAGAGCTCTCTGAGGACTGCGACCGGTCCACGCACGTGTCGACCAAATATCAACTCAAATGGAGAACACTCTAGACTCACCGGCGGTACCTCTCTGTATGCGAACAGAAGCGGAGCGATGTAATGATCCCAAGTTTTGGGCTGCTTCTGACTGGAGGATGGTTCCTTCTTTAAGCTGGTGGCCAAGAAAGGAGATGTTAGGGGCTCCGACTTCATTCTTCTGCTACTTGATCGTGAGGCCGGCCTCGCGCACCCTGCAAAATCGCCTGTTTAAAGTCCAAAGATTTTCTTCCCTTCTCCAGAGCTCTCTGAGGACTGCGACCGGTCCACGCACATGTCGACCAAATATCAACTCAAACGGAGAACACTCCAGAATCGCCGGGGGTACCTCTCTGTATGCGAACAGAAGCGGAGCGATATAATGATCCCAAGTTTTGGGCTGCTTCTGACTGGCGGATGGTTCCTTCTTTAAGCTCGTGGCCAAGAAAGGAGATGTTAGGGGCTCCGACTTCATTCTTCAGCTACTTGATCGTGAGGCCGGCCTCGCGCACCCTGCAAAATCGCCTGTTTAAAGTCCAATGATTTTCTCCCCTACTCCAGAGCTCTCTTAGGACTGCGACCGGTCCACGCACATATCGACCAAATATCAACTCAAACGGAGAACACTCCAGAATCGCCGGGGGTACCTCTCTGTATGCGAACAGAAGCGGAGCGATTTAATGATCCCAAGTTTTGGGCTGCTTCTGACTGGCGGATGGTTCCTTCTTTAAGCTGGTGGCCAAGAAAGGAGATGTTAGGGGCTCCGACTTCATTCTTCTGCTACTTGATCGTGAGGCCGGCCTCGCGCACCCTGCAAAATCGCCTGTTTAAAGTCCAAAGATTTTCTTCCCTTCTCCAGAGCTCTCTGAGGACTGCGACCGGTCCACGCACATGTCGACCAAATATCAACTCAAACGGAGAACACTCCAGAATCGCCGGGGGTACCTCTCTGTATGCGAACAGAAGCGGAGCGATTTAATGATGCCAAGTTTTGGGCTGCTTCTGACTGGCGGATGGTTCCTTCTTTAAGCTGGTGGCCAAGAAAGGAGATGTTAGGGGCTCCGACTTCATTCTTATGCTACTTGATCGTGAGGCCGGCCTCGCGCAGCCTGCAAAATCGCCTGTTTAAAGTCCAAAGATTTTCTTCCCTTATCCAGAGCTCTCTGAGGACTGCGACCGGTCCACGCACGTGTCGACCAAATATCAACTCAAATGGAGAACACTCTAGACTCACCGGCGGTACCTCTCTGTATGCGAACAGAAGCGGAGCGATGTAATGATCCCAAGTTTTGGGCTGCTTCTGACTGGCGGATGATTCCTTCTTTAAGCTGGTGGTCAAGAAAGGAGATGTTAGGGGCTCCGACTTCATTCTTCTGCTACTTGATCGTGAGGCCGGCCTCGCGCACCCTGCAAAATCGCCTGTTTAAAGTCCAAAGATTTTCTCCCCTTCTCCAGAGCTCTCTGAGGACTGCGACCGGTCCACGCACATGTCGACCAAATATCAACTCAAACGGAGAACACTCCAGAATCGCCGGGGGTACCTCTCTGTATGCGAACAGAAGCGGAGCGATATAATGATCCCAAGTTTTGGGCTGCTTCTGACTGGCGGATGGTTCCTTCTTTAAGCTGGTGGCCAAGAAAGGAGATGTTAGGGGCTCCGACTTCATTCTTCATGCTACTTGATCGTGAGGCCGGCCTCGCGCACCCTGCAAAATCGCCTGTTTAAAGTCCAATGATTTTCTCCCCTTCTCCAGAGCTCTCTGAGGACTGCGACCGGTCCACGCACATGTCGACCAAATATCAACTCAAACGGAGAACACTCCAGAATCGCCGGGGGTACCTCTCTGTATGCGAACAGAAGCGGAGCGATTTAATGATCCCAAGTTTTGGGCTGCTTCTGACTGGCGGATGGTTCCTTCTTTAAGCTGGTGGCCAAGAAAGGAGATGTTAGGGGCTCCGACTTCATTCTTCTGCTACTTGATCGTGAGGCCGGCCTCGCGCACCCTGCAAAATCGCCTGTTTAAAGTCCAAAGATTTTCTCCCCTTCTCCAGAGCTCTCTGAGGACTGCGACCGGTCCACGCACATGTCGACCAAATATCAACTCAAACGGAGAACACTCCAGAATCGCCGGGGGTACCTCTCTGTATGCGAACAGAAGCGGAGCGATTTAATGATCCCAAGTTTTGGGCTGCTTCTGACTGGCGGATGGTTCCTTCTTTAAGCTGGTGGCCAAGAAAGGAGATGTTAGGGGCTCCGACTTCATTCTTCTGCTACTTGATCGTGAGGCCGGCCTCGCGCAGCCTGCAAAATCGCCTGTTTAAACTCCAAAGATTTTGTTTCCTTATCCAGAGCTCTCTGAGGACTGCGACCGGTCCGCGCACATGTCGACCAAATATCAACTCAAACGGAGAACACACCAGACTCGCCGGCGGTACCTCTCTGTATGCGAACAGAAGCGGAGAAATGTAATGATCCCAAGTTTTGGGCTGCTTCTGACTGGCGCATGGTTCCTTCTTTAAGCTGGTGGCCAAGAGAGGAGATGTTAGGGGCTCCGGCTTCATTCTTCAGCTACTTGATCGTGAGGCCGGCCTCGCGCACCCTGCAAAATCGCCTGTTTAAAGTCCAAAGATTTTCTTCCCTTCCCCAGAGCTCTCTGAGGACTACGAGCGGTCCATGCACATGTCCAAATATCAACTCAAACGGAGAACACTCCAGAATCGCCGGGGGTACCTCTCTGTATGCGAACAGAAGCGGCGCGATATAATGATCCCAAGTTTTGGGCTGCTTCTGACTGGCGGATGGTTCCTTCTTTAAGCTGGTGGCCAAGAAAGGAGATGTTAGGGGCTCCGACTTCATTCTTCTGCTACTTGATCGTGAGGCCGGCCTCGCGCACCCTGCAAAATCGCCTGTTTAAAGTCCAAAGATTTTCTTCCCTTCCCCAGAGCTCTCTGAGGACTACGAGCGGTTCATGCACATGTCCAAATATCAACTAAAACGGAGAAAGCTCCAGAATCGCCGGGGGTACCTCTCTGTATGCGAACAGAAGCGGAGCGTTATAATGATCCCATATTTTGGGCTGCTTCAGACTGGCGGATGGTTCCTTCTTTAAGCTGGTGGCCAAGAAAGAAGATGTTAGGGGCTCCGACTTCATTCTTCTGCTACTTGATCGTGAGGCCGGCCTCGACCACCCTGCAAAATAGCCTGTTTAAAGTCCAATGATTTTCTCCCCTTCTCCAGAGCTCTCTGAGGACTGCGACCGGTCCACGCACATGTCGACCAAATATCAACTCAAACGGAGAACACTCCAGAATCGCCGGGGGTACCTCTCTGTATGCGAACAGAAGCGGAGCGATTTAATGATGCCAAGTTTTGGGCTGCTTCTGACTGGCGGATGGTTCCTTCTTTAAGCTGGTGGCCAAGAAAGGAGATGTTAGGGGCTCCGACTTCATTCTTCTGCTACTTGATCGTGAGGCCGGCCTCGCGCAGCCTGCAAAATCGCCTGTTTAAAGTCCAAAGATTTTCTTCCCTTCTCCAGAGCTCTCTGAGGACTGCGACCGGTCCACGCACGTGTCGACCAAATATCAACTCAAACGGAGAACACTCCAGACTCGCCGGCGGTACCTCTCTGTATGCGAACAGAAGCGGAGCGATGTAATGATCCCAAGTTTTGGGCTGCTTCTGACTGGCGGATGGTTCCTTCTTTAAGCTGGTGGCCAAGAAAGGAGATGTTAGGGGCTCCGACTTCATTCTTCTGCTACTTGATCGTGAGGCCGGCCTCGCGCACCCTGCAAAATCGCCTGTTTAAAGTCCAAAGATTTTCTTCCCTTCCCCAGAGCTCTCTGAGGACTGCGAGCGGTCCATGCACATGTCCAAATATCAACTCAAACGGAGAACACTCCAGAATCGCCGGGGGTACCTCTCTGTATGCGAACAGAAGCGGAGCGATTTAATGATCCCAAGTTTTGGGCTGCTTCTGACTGGCGGATGGTTCCTTCTTTAAGCTGGTGGCCAAGAAAGGAGATGTTAGGGGCTCCGACTTCATTCTTCTGCTACTTGATCGTGAGGCCGGCCTCGCGCACCCTGCAAAATCGCCTGTTTAAAGTCCAAAGATTTTCTTCCCTTCTCCAGAGCTCTCTGAGGACTGCGAGCGGTCCATGCACATGTCCCAAATATCAACTCAAACGGAGAACAGCTCCAGAATCGCCGGGGGTACCTCTCTGTATGCGAACAGAAGCGGAGCGATTATAATGATCCCAAGTTTTGGGCTGCTTCTGACTGGCGGATGGTTCCTTCTTTAAGCTGGTGGCCAAGAAAGGAGATGTTAGGGGCTCCGACTTCATTCTTCTGCTACTTGATCGTGAGGCCGGCCTCGCGCACCCTGCAAAATCGCCTGTTTAAAGTCCAAAGATTTTCTTCCCTTCTCCAGAGCTCTCTGAGGACTGCGACCGGTCCACGCACATGTCGACCAAATATCAACTCAAACGGAGAACACTCCAGAATCGCCGGGGGTACCTCTCTGTATGCGAACAGAAGCGGAGCGATATAATGATCCCAAGTTTTGGGCTGCTTCTGACTGGCGGATGGTTCCTTCTTTAAGCTGGTGGCCAAGAAAGGAGATGTTAGGGGCTCCGACTTCATTCTTCTGCTACTTGATCGTGAGGCCGGCCTCGCGCACCCTGCAAAATCGCCTGTTTAAAGTCCAAAGATTTTCTCCCCTTCTCCAGAGCTCTCTGAGGACTGCGACCGGTCCACGCACATGTCGACCAAATATCAACTCAAACGGAGAACACTCCAGAATCGCCGGGGGTACCTCTCTGTATGCGAACAGAAGCGGAGCGATTTAATGATGCCAAGTTTTGGGCTGCTTCTGACTGGCGGATGGTTCCTTCTTTAAGCTGGTGGCCAAGAAAGGAGATGTTAGGGGCTCCGACTTCATTCTTATGCTACTTGATCGTGAGGCCGGCCTCGCGCACCCTGCAAAATCGCCTGTTTAAAGTCCAAAGATTTTCTTCCCTTCTCCAGAGCTCTCTGAGGACTGCGACCGGTCCACGCACATGTCGACCAAATATCAACTCAAACGGAGAACACTCCAGAATCGCCGGGGGTACCTCTCTGTATGCGAACAGAAGCGGAGCGATGTAATGATCCCAAGTTTTGGGCTGCTTCTGACTGGCGGATGGTTCCTTCTTTAAGCTGGTGGCCAAGAAAGGAGATGTTAGGGGCTCCGACTTCATTCTTCTGCTACTTGATCGTGAGGCCGGCCTCGCGCACCCTGCAAAATCGCCTGTTTAAAGTCCAAAGATTTTCTTCCCTTCCCCAGAGCTCTCTGATGACTGCGACCGGTCCACGCACATGTCGACCAAATATCAACTCAAACGGAGAACACTCCAGAATCGCCGGGGGTACCTCTCTGTATGCGAACAGAAGCGGAGCGATGTAATGATCCCAAGTTTTGGGCTGCTTCTGACTGGCGGATGGTTCCTTCTTTAAGCTGGTGGCCAAGAAAGGAGATGTTAGGGGCTCCGACTTCATTCTTCTGCTACTTGATCGTGAGGCCGGCCTCGCGCACCCTGCAAAATCGCCTGTTTAAAGTCCAAAGATTTTCTTCCCTTCCCCAGAGCTCTCTGAGGACTGCGACCGGTCCACGCACATGTCCAAATATCAACTCAAACGGAGAACACTCCAGAATCGCCGGGGGTACCTCTCTGTATGCGAACAGAAGCGAGCGATTTAATGATCCCAAGTTTTGGGCTGCTTCTGACTGGCGGATGGTTCCTTCTTTAAGCTGGTGGCCAAGAATGGAGATGTTAGGGGCTCCGACTTCATTCTTCTGCTACTTGATCGTGAGGCCGGCCTCGCGCACCCTGCAAAATCGCCTGTTTAAAGTCCAAAGATTTTCTTCCCTTCCCCAGAGCTCTCTGAGGACTGCGACCGGTCCACGCACATGTCGACCAAATATCAACTCAAACGGAGAACACTCCAGAATCGCCGGGGGTACCTCTCTGTATGCGAACAGAAGCGGAGCGATTTAATGATGCCAAGTTTTGGGCTGCTTCTGACTGGCGGATGGTTCCTTCTTTAAGCTGGTGGCCAAGAAAGGAGATGTTAGGGGCTCCGACTTCATTCTTCAGCTACTTGATCGTGAGGCCGGCCTCGCGCAGCCTGCAAAATCGCCTGTTTAAACTCCAAAGATTTTCTTTCCTTATCCAGAGCTCTCTGAGGACTGCGACCGGTCCGCGCACATGTCGACCAAATATCAACTCAAACGGAGAACACACCAGACTCGCCGGCGGTACCTCTCTGTATGCGAACAGAAGCGGAGCGATGTAATGATCCCAAGTTTTGGGCTGCTTCTGACTGGCGCATGGTTCCTTCTTTAAGCTGGTGGCCAAGAGAGGAGATGTTAGGGGCTCCGACTTCATTCTTCAGCTACTTGATCGTGAGGCCGGCCTCGCGCACCCTGCAAAATCGCCTGTTTAAAGTCCAAAGATTTTCTTCCCTTCCCCAGAGCTCTCTGAGGACTGCGAGCGGTCCATGCACATGTCCAAAAATCAACTCAAACGGAAAACACTCCAGAATCGCCGGGGGTACCTCTCTGTATGCAAACAGAAGCGGAGCGATGTAATAATCCCAAGTTTTGGGCTGCTTCTGACTGGCGGATGGTTCCTTCTTTAAGCTGGTAGCCAAGAAAGGAGATGTTAGGGGCTCCGACTTCATTCTTCTGCTACTTGATCGTGAGGCCGGCCTCGCGCACCCTGCAAAATCGCCTGTTTAAAGTCCAAAGATTTTCTTCCCTTCCCCAGAGCTCTCTGAGGACTACGAGCGGATCATGCACATGCCCAAATATCAACTAAAACGAAGAAAGCTCCAGAATCGCCGGGGGTACCTCTCTGTATGCGAACAGAAGCGGAGCGTTATAATGATCCCATATTTTGGGCTGTTTCAGACTGGCGGATGGTTCCTTCTTTAAGCTGGTGGCCAAGAAAGAAGATGTTAGGGGCTCCGACTTCATTCTTCTGCTACTTGATCGTGAGGCCGGCCTCGACCACCCTGCAAAATAGCCTGTTTAAAGTCCAAATATTTTCTTCCCTTCCCCAGAGCTCTCTGAGGACTACGAGCGGTCCATGTACATGTCCAAATATCAACTCAAACGGAGAAACCTCCAGAATAGCCTGGGGTACCTCTCTGTATGCGAACAGAAGCGGAG
The DNA here is from genome assembly GCA_030143305.2 of Amblyomma americanum. NCBI lineage: Eukaryota > Metazoa > Arthropoda > Arachnida > Ixodida > Ixodidae > Amblyomma > Amblyomma americanum. The sequence goes on from JARKHS020017142.1 coordinate 68,208, forward strand.
CGATTATAATGATCCCAAGTTTTGGGCTGCTTCAGACTGGCGGATGGTTCCTTCTTTAAGCTGGTGGCCAAGAAAGGAGATGTTAGGGGCTCCGACTTCATTCTTCTGCTACTTGATCGTGAGGCCGGCCTCGCGCACCCTGCAAAATCGCCTGTTTAGAGTACAAAGATTTTCTCCCCTTCTCCAGAGCTCTCTGAGGACTGCGACCGTCCACGCACATGTCGAACAAATATCAACTCAAACGGAGAACACACCAGACTCGCCGGCGGTACCTCTCTGTATGCGAACAGAAGCGGAGCGATGTAATGATCCCAAGTTTTGGGCTGCTTCTGACTGGCGCATGGTTCCTTCTTTAAGCTGGTGGCCAAGAGAGGAGATGTTAGGGGCTCCGACTTCATTCTTCAGCTACTTGATCGTGAGGCCGGCCTCGCGCACCCTGCAAAATCGCCTGTTTAAAGTCCAAAGATTTTCTTCCCTTCCCCAGAGCTCTCTGAGGACTACGAGCGGTCCATGCACATGTCCAAATATCAACTCAAACGGAGAAAGCTCCAGAATCGCCGGGGGTACCTCTCTGTATGCGAGCAGAAGTGGAGCGATATAATGATCCCAAATTTTGGGCTGCTTCAGACTGGCGGATGGTTCCTTCTTTAAGCGGGTGGCCAAGAATGGAGATGTTAGGGGCTCCGACTTCATTCTTCTGCTCCTTGATCGTGAGGCCGGCCTCGCGCACCCTGCAAAATAGCCTGTTTAAAGTCCAAAGATTGTCTTCCCTTCCCCAGAGCTCTCTGAGGACTACGAGCGATCCATGCACATGTCCAAATATCAACTCAAACGGAGAAAGCTCCAGAATCGCCGGGGGTACCTCTCTGTATGCGAACAGAAGCGGAGCGATTTAATGATGCCAAGTTTTGGGCTGCTTCTGACTGGCGGATGGTTCCTTCTTTAAGCTGATGGCCAAGAAAGGAGATGTTAGGGGCTCCGACTTCATTCTTCAGCTACTTGATCGTGAGGCCGGCCTCGCGCAGCCTGCAAAATCGCCTGTTTAAACTCCAAAGATTTTCTTTCCTTATCCAGAGCTCTCTGAGGACTGCGACCGGTCCGCGCACATGTCGACCAAATGTCAACTCAAACGGAAAACACACCAGACTCGCCGGCGGTACCTCTCTGTATGCGAACAGAAGCGGAGCGATGTAATGATCCCAAGTTTTGGGCTGCTTCTGACTGGCGGATGGTTCCTTCTTTAAGCTGGTGGCCAAGAAGGAGATGTTAGGGGCTCCGACTTCATTCTTCTGCTACTTGATCGTGAGGCCGGCCTCGCGCACCCTGCAAAATCGCCTGTTTAAAGTCCAATGATTTTCTCCCCTTCTCCAGAGCTCTCTGAGGACTGCGACCGGTCCACGCACATGTCGACCAAATATCAACTCAAACGGAGAACACTCCAGAATCGCCGGGGGTACCTCTCTGTATGCGAACAGAAGCGGAGCGATTTAATGATGCCAAGTTTTGGGCTGCTTCTGACTGGCGGATGGTTCCTTCTTTAAGCTGGTGGCCAAGAAAGGAGATGTTAGGGGCTCCGACTTCATTCTTCTGCTACTTGATCGTGAGGCCGGCCTCGCGCACCCTGCAAAATCGCCTGTTTAAAGTCCAAAGATTTTCTTCCCTTCCCCAGAGCTCTCTGAGGACTGCGAGCGGTCCATGCACATGTCCAAATATCAACTCAAACGGAGAACACTCCAGAATCGCCGGGGGTACCTCTCTGTATGCGAACAGAAGCGGAGCGATGTAATGATCCCAAGATTTGGGCTGCTTCTGACTGGCGGATGGTTCCTTCTTTAAGCTGGTGGCCAAGAAAGGAGATGTTAGGGGCTCCGACTTCATTCTTCTGCTACTTGATCGTGAGGCCGGCCTCGCGCACCCTGCAAAATAGCCTGTTTAAAGTCCAAAGATTGTCTTCCCTTCCCCAGAGCTCTCTGAGGACTACGAGCGGTCCATGCACATGTCCAAATATCAACTCAAACGGAGAAAGCTCCAGAATCGCCGGGGGTACCTCTCTGTATGCGAACAGAAGCGGAGCGATATAATGATCCCAAATTTCGGGCTGCTTCAGACTGGCGGATGGTCCCTTCTTTAAGCTGGTGGCCAAGAATGGAGATGTTAGGGGCTCCGACTTCATTCTTCTGCTACTTGATCGTGAGGCCGGCCTCGCGCACCCTGCAAAATCGCCTGTTTAAAGTCCAATGATTTTCTCCCTTCTCCAGAGCTCTCTGATGACTGCGACCGGTCCATGCACATGTCGACCAAATATCAACTCAAACGGAGAACACTCCAGAATCGCCGGGGGTACCTCTCTGTATGCGAACAGAAGCGGAGCGATATAATGATCCCAAGTTTTGGGCTGCTTCAGACTGGCGGATGGTTCCTTCTTTAAGCTGGTGGCCAAGAAAGGAGATGTTAGGGGCTCCGACTTCATTCTTCTGCTACTTGATCGTGAGGCCGGCCTCGCACACCCTGCCAAATCGCCTGTTTAAAGTCCAAAGATTTTCTTCCCTTCTCCAGAGCTCTCTGAGGACTGCGACCGGTCCACGCACATGTCGACCAAATATCAACTCAAACGAAGAACACTCCAGAATCGCCGGGGGTACCTCTCTGTATGCGAACAGAAGCGGAGCGATTTAATGATCCCAAGTTTTGGGCTGCTTCTGACTGGCGGATGGTTCCTTCTTTAAGCTGGTGGCCAAGAAAGGAGATGTTAGGGGCTCCGACTTCATTCTTATGCTTCTTGATCGTGAGGCCGGCCTCGCGCAGCCTGCAAAATCGCCTGTTTAAACTCCAAAGATTTTGTTTCCTTATCCAGAGCTCTCTGAGGACTGCGACCGGTCCGCGCACATGTCGACCAAATATCAACTCAAACGGAGAACACACCAGACTCGCCGGCGGTACCTCTCTGTATGCGAACAGAAGCGGAGAAATGTAATGATCCCAAATTTTGGGCTGCTTCAGACTGGCGGATGGTTCCTTCTTTAAGCTGGTGGCCAAGAAAGGAGATGTTAGGGGCTCCGACTTCATTCTTCTAGCTACTTGATCGTGAGGCCGGCCTCGCACACCCTGCAAAATCGCCTGTTTAAAGTCCAAAGATTTTCTTCCCTTCTCCAGAGCTCTCTGAGGACTGCGACCGGTCCACGCACATGTCGACCAAATATCAACTCAAACGGAGAACACTCCAGAATCGCCGGGGGTACCTCTCTGTATGCGAACAGAAGCGGAGCGATTTAATGATGCCAAGTTTTGGGCTGCTTCTGACTGGCGGATGGTTCCTTCTTTAAGCTGGTGGCCAAGACAGGAGATGTTAGGGGCTCCGACTTCATTCTTCATGCTACTTGATCGTGAGGCCGGCCTCGCGCAGCCTGCAAAATCGCCTGTTTAAAGTCCCAAGATTTCCTTCTCTTATCCAGAGCTCTCTGAGGACTGCGACCGGTCCACGCACATGTCGACCAAATATCAACTCAAACGGAGAACACTCCAGACTCGCCGGCGGTACCTCTCTGTATGCGAACAGAAGCGGAGCGATGTAATGATCCCAAGTTTTGGGCTGCTTCTGACTGGCGGATGGTTCCTTCTTTAAGCTGGTGGCCAAGAAAGGAGATGTTAGGGGCTCCGACTTCATTCTTCTGCTACTTGATCGTGAGGCCGGCCTCGCGCACCCTGCAAAATCGCCTGTTTAAAGTCCAAAGATTTTCTCCCCTTCTCCAGAGCTCTCTGAGGACTGCGACCGCTCCACGCACATGTCGACCAAATATCAACTCAAACGGAAGAACACTCCAGAATCGCCGGGGGTACCTCTCTGTATGCGAACAGAAGCGAGAGCGTTATAATGATCCCAAGTTTTGGGCTGCCTCTGACTGGCGGATGGTTCCTTCTTTAATCTCGTGGCCAAGAAAGGAGATGTTAGGGGCTCCGACTTCATTCTTCAGCTACTTGATCGTGAGGCCGGCCTCGCGCACCCTGCAAAATCGCATGTTTAAAGTCCAATGATTTTCTCCCCTACTCCAGAGCTCTCTTAGGACTGCGACCGGTCCACGCACATATCGACCAAATATCAACTCAAACGGAGAACACTCCAGAATCGCCGGGGGTACCTCTCTGTATGCGAACAGAAGCGGAGCGATTTAATGATGCCAAGTTTTGGGCTGCTTCTGACTGGCGGATGGTTCCTTCTTAAAGCTGGTGGCCAAGAAAGGAAATGTTAGGGGCTCCGACTTCATTCTTCTGCTACTTGATCGTGAGGCCGGCCTCGCGCACCCTGCAAAATTGCCTATTTAAAGTCCAAAGATTTTCTCCCCTTCTCCAGAGCTCTCTTAGGACTGCGACCGGTCCACGCACATATCGACCAAATATCAACTCAAACGGAGAACACTCCAGAATCGCCGGGGGTACCTCTCTGTATGCGAACAAAAGCGCAGCGATTTAATGATGCCAAGTTTTGGGCTGCTTCTGACTGGCGGATGGTTCCTTCTTTAAGCTGATGGCCAAGAAAGGAGATGTTAGGGGCTCCGACTTCATTCTTCAGCTACTTGATCGTGAGGCCGGCCTCGCGCAGCCTGCAAAATCGCCTGTTTAAACTCCAAAGATTTTCTTTAATTATCCAGAGCTCTCTGAGGACTGCGACCGGTCCGCGCACATGTCGACCAAATATCAACTCAAACTGAAAACACACCAGACTCGCCGGCGGTACCTCTCTGTATGCGAACAGAAGCGGAGCGATGTAATGATCCCAAGTTTTGGGCTGCTTCTGACTGGCGCATGGTTCCTTCTTTAAGCTGGTGGCCAAGAGAGGAGATGTTAGGGGCTCCGACTTCATTCTTCAGCTACTTGATCGTGAGGCCGGCCTCGCGCACCCTGCAAAATCGCCTGTTTAAAGTCCAAAGATTTTCTTCCCTTCCCCAGAGCTCTCTGAGGACTGCGAGCGGTCCATGCACATGTCCAAAAATCAACTCAAACGGAAAACACTCCAGAATCGCCGGGGGTACCTCTCTGTATGCAAACAGAAGCGGAGCGATGTAATGATCCCAAGTTTTGGGCTGCTTCTGACTGGCGGATGGTTCCTTCTTTAAGCTGGTAGCCAAGAAAGGAGATGTTAGGGGCTCCGACTTCATTCTTCTGCTACTTGATCGTGAGGCCGGCCTCGCGCACCCTGCAAAATCGCCTGTTTAAAGTCCAAAGATTTTCTTCCCTTCCCCAGAGCTCTCTGAGGACTACGAGCGGATCATGCACATGTCCAAATATCAACTAAAACGAAGAAAGCTCCAGAATCGCCGGGGGTACCTCTCTGTATGCGAACAGAAGCGGAGCGTTATAATGATCCCATATTTTGGGCTGTTTCAGACTGGCGGATGGTTCCTTCTTTAAGCTGGTGGCCAAGAAAGAAGATGTTAGGGGCTCCGACTTCATTCTTCTGCTACTTGATCGTGAGGCCGGCCTCGACCACCCTGCAAAATAGCCTGTTTAAAGTCCAAATATTTTCTTCCCTTCCCCAGAGCTCTCTGAGGACTACGAGCGGTCCATGTACATGTCCAAATATCAACTCAAACGGAGAAACCTCCAGAATAGCCTGGGGTACCTCTCTGTATGCGAACAGAAGCGGAGCGATATAATGATCCCAAGTTTTGGGCTGCTTCAGACTGGCGGATGGTTCCTTCTTTAAGCTGGTGGCCAAGAAAGGAGATGTTAGGGGCTCCGACTTCATTCTTCTGCTACTTGATCGTGAGGCCGGCCTCGCGCACCCTGCAAAATCGCCTGTTTAGAGTACAAAGATTTTCTCCCCTTCTCCAGAGCTCTCTGAGGACTGCGACCGTCCACGCACATGTCGAACAAATATCAACTCAAACGGAGAACACACCAGACTCGCCGGCGGTACCTCTCTGTATGCGAACAGAAGCGGAGCGATGTAATGATCCCAAGTTTTGGGCTGCTTCTGACTGGCGCATGGTTCCTTCTTTAAGCTGGTGGCCAAGAGAGGAGATGTTAGGGGCTCCGACTTCATTCTTCAGCTACTTGATCGTGAGGCCGGCCTCGCGCACCCTGCAAAATCGCCTGTTTAAAGTCCAAAGATTTTCTTCCCTTCCCCAGAGCTCTCTGAGGACTACGAGCGGTCCATGCACATGTCCAAATATCAACTCAAACGGAGAAAGCTCCAGAATCGCCGGGGGTACCTCTCTGTATGCGAGCAGAAGTGGAGCGATATAATGATCCCAAATTTTGGGCTGCTTCAGACTGGCGGATGGTTCCTTCTTTAAGCGGGTGGCCAAGAATGGAGATGTTAGGGGCTCCGACTTCATTCTTCTGCTGCTTGATCGTGAGGCCGGCCTCGCGCACCCTGCAAAATAGCCTGTTTAAAGTCCAAAGATTGTCTTCCCTTCCCCAGAGCTCTCTGAGGACTACGAGCGATCCATGCACATGTCCAAATATCAACTCAAACGGAGAAAGCTCCAGAATCGCCGGGGGTACCTCTCTGTATGCGAACAGAAGCGGAGCGATTTAATGATGCCAAGTTTTGGGCTGCTTCTGACTGGCGGATGGTTCCTTCTTTAAGCTGATGGCCAAGAAAGGAGATGTTAGGGGCTCCGACTTCATTCTTCAGCTACTTGATCGTGAGGCCGGCCTCGCGCAGCCTGCAAAATCGCCTGTTTAAACTCCAAAGATTTTCTTTCCTTATCCAGAGCTCTCTGAGGACTGCGACCGGTCCGCGCACATGTCGACCAAATGTCAACTCAAACGGAAAACACACCAGACTCGCCGGCGGTACCTCTCTGTATGCGAACAGAAGCGGAGCGATGTAATGATCCCAAGATTTGGGCTGCTTCTGACTGGCGCATGGTTCCTTCTTTAAGCTGGTGGCCAAGAGAGGAGATGTTAGGGGCTCCGACTTCATTCTTCAGCTACTTGATCGTGAGGCCGGCCTCGCGCACCCTGCAAAATCGCCTGTTTAAAGTCCAAATATATTATCTTCCCTTCCCCAGAGCTCTCTGAGGACTACGAGCGGTCCATGCACATGTCCAAATATCAACTCAAACGGCGAACACTCCAGAATCGCCGGGGGTACCTCTCTGTATGCGAACAGAAGCGCAGCGATTTAATGATGCCAAGTTTTGGGCTGCTTCTGACTGGCGGATGGTTCCTTCTTTAGGCTGGTGGCCAAGAAAGGAGATGTTAGGGGCTCCGACTTCATTCTTCAGCTACTTGATCCTGAGGCCGGCCTCGACCACCCTGCAAAATAGCCTGTTTAAAGTCCAAAGATTTTCTTCCCTTCCCCAGAGCTCTCTGAAGACTGCGAGCGGTATATGCACATGTCCAAAAATCAACTCAAACGGAAAACACTCCAGAATCGCCGGGGGTACCTCTCTGTATGCAAAAAGAAGCAGAGCGATGTAATGATCCCAAGTTTTGGGCTGCTTCTGACTGGCGGATGGTTCCTTCTTTAAGCTGGTGGCCAAGAAAGGAGATGCTAGGGGCTCCGACTTCATTCTTCTGCTACTTGATCGTGAGGCCGGCCTCGCGCACCCTGCAAAATCGCCTGTTTAAAGTCCAAAGATTTTCTTCCCTTCCCCAGAGCTCTCTGAGCACTACGAGCAGTCCATGCACATGTCCAAATATCAACTCAAATCGGAGAAAGCTCCGGAATCGCCGGGGGTACCTCTCTGTATGCGAACAGAAGCGGAGCGATATAATGATCCCATAATTTGGGCTGCTTCAAACTGGCGGACGGTTCCTTCTTTAAGCGGGTGGCCAAGAATGGAGATGTTAGGGGCTCCGACTTCATTCTTCTGCTACTTGATCGTGAGGCCGGCTTCGCGCACCCTGCAAAATAGCCTGTTTAAAGTCCAAAGATTGTCTTCCCTTCCCCAGAGCTCTCTGAGGACTACTAGCGGTCCATGCACATGTCCAAATATCAACTCAAGCGGAGAAAGCTCCAGAATCTCCGGGGGTACCTCTCTGTATGCGAACAGAAGGGGAGCGATATAATGATTCCAAGTTTTGGGCTGCTTCTGACTGGCGGATGGTTCCTTCTTAAATCTGGTGGCCAAGAAAGGAGATGTTAGGGGCTCCGACTTCATTCATCTGCTACTTGATCGTGAGCCCGGCCTCGCGCACCCTGCAAAATCGCCTGTTTAAAGTCCAAAGATTTTCTCCCCTTCTCCAGAGCTCTCTGAGGACTGCGACCGTCCACGCACATGTCGACCAAATATCAACTCAAACGAAGAACACTCCAGAATCTCCGGAGGTACCTCTCTGTATGCGAACAGAAGGGGAGCAATATAATGATTCCAAGTTTTCGGCTGCTTCTGACTGGCGGATGGTTCCTTCTTAAAGCTGGTGGCCAAGAAAGGAGATGCTAGGGGCTCCGACTTCATTTTTCTGCTACTTGATCGTGAGGCCGGCCTCGCGCACTCTGCAAAATCGCCTAATTAAAGTCCAATGATTTTCTCCCCTTCTCCAGAGCTCTATGAGGACTGCGACCGGTCCACGCACATGTCGACCAAATGTCAACTAAAACGGAGAACACTCCAAAATCGCCGGGGGTACCTCTCTGTATGCGAACAGAAGCGGAGCGATGTAATGATCCCAAGTTTTGGGCTGCTTCTGACTGGCGCATGGTTCCTTCTTTAAGCTGGTGGCCAAGAGAGGAGATGTTAGGGGCTCCGACTTCATTCTTCAGCTACTTGATCGTGAGGCCGGCCTCGCGCACCCTGCAAAATCGCCTGTTTAACGTCCAAAGATTTTCTTCCCTTCCCCAGAGCTCTCTGAGGACTACGAGCGGTCCTTGCACATGTCCAAATATCAACTCAAACGGATTAAGCTCCAGAATCGCCGGGGGTACCTGTCTGTATGCGAACAGAAGCGGAGCTATATAATGATCCCAAATTTTGGGCTGCTTCAGACTGGCGGATGGTTGCTTCATTAAGCTGGTGGCAAAGAAAGGAGATGTTAGGGGCTCCGAATTCATTCTTCTGCTACTTGATCGTGAGGCCGGCCTCGCACACTCTGCAAAATCGCCTAATTAAAGTCCAATGATTTTCTCCCCTTCTCCAGAGCTCTCTGAGGACTGCGACCGGTCCACGCACATGTCGACCAAATGTCAACTAAAACGGAGAACACTCCAGAATCGCCGGGGGTACCTCTGTGTATGCGAACAGAAGCGGAGCGATTTAATGATGCCAAGTTTTGGGCTGCTTCTGACTGGCGGATGGTTCCTTCTTAATGCTGGTGGCCAAGAAAGGAGATGTTAGGGGCTCCGACTTCATTTTTCTGCTACTTTATCGTGAGGCCGGCCTCGCGCACCCTGCAAAATCGCCTATTTAAAGTCCAAAGGTTTTCTCCCCTTCTCCACAGCTCTCTGAGGACTGCGACCGGTCCACGCACATGTCCAAATATCAACTCAAACGAAGAACACTCCAGAATCGCCGGGGGTACCTCTCTGAATGCGAACAGAAGCGCAGCGATTTAATGATGCCAAGTTTTGGGCTGCTTCCGACTGGCGGATGGTTCCTTCTTTAAGCTGGTGGCCAAGAAAGGAGATGTTAGGGGCTCCGACTTCATTCTTCAGCTACTTGATCGTGAGGCCGGCCTCGACCACCCTGCAAAATAGCCTGTTTAAAGTCCAAAGATTTTCTTCCCTTCCCCAGAGCTCTCTGAGGACTACGAGCGGTCCATGCACATGTCCAAATATCATCTCAAACGGAGAAAGCTCCAGAATCGCCGGGGGTACCTGTCTGTATGCGAACAGAAGCGGAGCTATATAATGATCCCAAATTTTGGGCTGCTTCTGACTGGCGCATGGTTCCTTCTTTAAGCTGGTGGCCAAGAGAGGAGATGTTAGGGGCTCCGACTTCATTCTTCAGCTACTTGATCGTGAGGCCGGCCTCGCGCACCCTGCAAAATCGCCTGTTTAAAGTCCAAAGCTTTTCTTCCCTTCCCCAGAGCTCTCTGAGGACTGCGAGCGGTCCATGCACATGTCCAAAAATCAACTCAAACGGAAAACACTCCAGAATCGCTGGGGGTACCTCTCTGTATGCAAACAGAAGCGGAGCGATGTAATGATCCCAAGTTTTGGGCTGCTTCTGACTGGCGGATGGTTCCTTCTTTAAGCTGGTAGCCAAGAAAGGAGATGTTAGGGGCTCCGACTTCATTCTTCTGCTACTTGATCGTGAGGCCGGCCTCGCGCACCCTGCAAAATCGCCTGTTTAAAGTCCAAAGATTTTCTTCCCTTCCCCAGAGCTCTCTGAGCACTACGAGCGGTCCATGCACATGTCCAAATATCAACTCAAATGGAGAAAGCTCCAGAATCGCCGGGGGTACCTCTCTGTATGCGAACAGAAGCGGAGCGATATAATGATCCCATAATTTGGGCTGCTTCAAACTGGCGGACGGTTCCTTCTTTAAGCGGGTGGCCAAGAATGGAGATGTTAGGGGCTCCGACTTCATTTTTCTGCTACTTGATCGTGAGGCCGGCCTCGCGCACCCTGCAAAATCGCCTATTTAAAGTCCAATGATTTTCTCTCCTTCTCCAGAGCTCTCTGAGGACTGCGACCGGTCCACGCACATGTCGACCAAATATCAACTCAAACGGAGAACACTCCAGAATCGCCGGGGTTACCTCTCTGTATGCGAACAGAAGCGGAGCGATTTAATGATGCCAAGTTTTGGGCTGCTTCTGACTGGCGGATGGTTCCTTCTTTAAGCTGGTGGCCAAGAAAGGAGATGTTAGGGGCTCCGACTTCATTCTTATGCTACTTGATCGTGAGGCCGGCCTCGCGCGGCCTGCAAAATCGCCTGTTTAAAGTCCAAAGATTTCCTTCCCTTATCCAGAGCTCTCTGAGGACTGCGACCGGTCCACGCACGTGTCGACCAAATATCAACTCAAACGGAGAACACTCCAGACTCGCCGGCGGTACCTCTCTGTATGCGAACAGAAGCGGAGCGATGTAATGATCCCAAGTTTTGGGCTGCTTCTGACTGGCGCATGGTTCCTTCTTTAAGCTGGTGGCCAAGAGAGGAGATGTTAGGGGCTCCGACTTCATTCTTCAGCTACTTGATCGTGAGGCCGGCCTCGCGCACCCTGCAAAATCGCCTGTTTAACGTCCAAAGATTTTCTTCCCTTCCCCAGAGCTCTCTGAGGACTACGAGCGGTCCTTGCACATGTCCAAATATCAACTCAAACGGAGAAAGCTCCAGAATCGCCGGGGGTACCTGTCTGTATGCGAACAGAAGCGGAGCTATATAATGATCCCAAATTTTGGGCTGCTTCAGACTGGCGGATGGTTGCTTCATTAAGCTGGTGGCCAAGAAAGGAGATGTTAGGGGCTCCGAATTCATTCTTCTGCTACTTGATCGTGAGGCCGGCCTCGCACACTCTGCAAAATCGCCTAATTAAAGTCCAATGATTTTCTCCCCTTCTCCAGAGCTCTCTGAGGGCTGCGACCGGTCCACGCACATGTCCAAATATCAACTCAAACGAAGAACACCCCAGAATCGCCGGGGGTACCTCTCTGAATGCGAACAGAAGCGCAGCGATTTAATGATGCCAAGTTTTGGGCTGCTTCTGACTGGCGGATGGTTCCTTCTTTAAGCTGGTGGCCAAGAAAGGAGATGTTAGGGGCTCCGACTTCATTCTTCAGCTACTTGATCGTGAGGCCGGCCTCGACCACCCTGCAAAATAGCCTGTTTAAAGTCCAAAGATTTTCTTCCCTTCCCCAGAGCTCTCTGAGGACTACGAGCGGTCCATGCACATGTCCAAATATCAACTCAAACGGAGAAAGCTCCAGAATCGCCGGGGGTACCTGTCTGTATGCGAACAGAAGCGGAGCTATATAATGATCCCAAATTTTGGGCTGCTTCTGACTGGCGCATGGTTCCTTCTTTAAGCTGGTGGCCAAGAGAGGAGATGTTAGGGGCTCCGACTTCATTCTTCAGCTACTTGATCGTGAGGCCGGCCTCGCGCACCCTGCAAAATCGCCTGTTTAAAGTCCAAAGCTTTTCTTCCCTTCCCCAGAGCTCTCTGAGGACTGCGAGCGGTCCATGCACATGTCCAAAAATCAACTCAAACGGAAAACACTCCAGAATCGCTGGGGGTACCTCTCTGTATGCAAACAGAAGCGGAGCGATGTAATGATCCCAAGTTTTGGGCTGCTTCTGACTGGCGGATGGTTCCTTCTTTAAGCTGGTAGCCAAGAAAGGAGATGTTAGGGGCTCCGACTTCATTCTTCTGCTACTTGATCGTGAGGCCGGCCTCGCGCACCCTGCAAAATCGCCTGTTTAAAGTCCAAAGATTTTCTTCCCTTCCCCAGAGCTCTCTGAGGACTACGAGCGGTCCATGTACATGTCCAAAATCAACTCAAACGGAGAAACCTCCAGAATAGCCTGGGGTACCTCTCTGTATGCGAACAGAAGCGGAGCGATATAATGATCCCAAGTTTTGGGCTGCTTCAGACTGGCGGATGGTTCCTTCTTTAAGCTGGTGGCCAAGAAAGGAGATGTTAGGGGCTCCGACTTCATTCTTCTGCTACTTGATCGTGAGGCCGGCCTCGCGCACCCTGCAAAATCGCCTGTTTAAAGTCCAAAGATTTTCTTCCCTTCCCCAGAGCTCTCTGAGGACTACGAGCGGTCCATGCACATGTCCAAATATCAACTCAAACGGAGAAAGCTCCAGAATCGCCGGGGGTACCTCTCTGTATGCGAGCAGAAGTGGAGCGATATAATGATCCCAAATTTCGGGCTGCTTCAGACTGGCGGATGGTTCCTTCTTTAAGCGGGTGGCCAAGAATGGAGATGTTAGGGGCTCCGACTTCATTCTTCTGCTGCTTGATCGTGAGGCCGGCCTCGCGCACCCTGCAAAATAGCCTGTTTAAAGTCCAAAGATTGTCTTCCCTTCCCCAGAGCTCTCTGAGGACTACGAGCGATCCATGCACATGTCCAAATATCAACTCAAACGGAGAAAGCTCCAGAATCGCCGGGGGTACCTCTCTGTATGCGAACAGAAGCGGAGCGATTTAATGATGCCAAGTTTTGGGCTGCTTCTGACTGGCGGATGGTTCCTTCTTTAAGCTGATGGCCAAAAAAGGAGATGTTAGGGGCTCCGACTTCATTCTTCAGCTACTTGATCGTGAGGCCGGCCTCGCGCAGCCTGCAAAATCGCCTGTTTAAACTCCAAAGATTTTCTTTCCTTATCCAGAGCTCTCTGAGGACTGCGACCGGTCCGCGCACATGTCGACCAAATGTCAACTCAAACGGAAAACACACCAGACTCGCCGGCGGTACCTCTCTGTATGCGAACAGAAGCGGAGCGATGTAATGATCCCAAGTTTTGGGCTGCTTCTGACTGGCGCATGGTTCCTTCTTTAAGCTGGTGGCCAAGAGAGGAGATGTTAGGGGCTCCGACTTCATTCTTCAGCTACTTGATCGTGAGGCCGGCCTCGCGCACCCTGCAAAATCGCCTGTTTAAAGTCCAAATATATTATTTTCTTCCCCAGAGCTCTCTGAGGAATTCGAGTGGTCCATGCACATGTCCAAATATCAACTCAAACGGAGAAAGCTCCAGAATCGCCGGGGGTCGTCGCTCTCTGTATGCGAACCGAAGCGGAGCGATATAATGATCCCAAATTTTGGGCTGCTTCAAACTGGCGGATGGTTCCTTCTTAAAGCTGGTGGCCAAGAAAGGAGGTGTTAGGGGCTCCGACTTCATTTTTCTGCTACTTGATCGTGAGGCCGGCCTTGCGCACCCTGCAAAATCGCCTATTTAGTGTCCAAAGATTTTCTCCCCTTCTCCAGAGCTCTCTGAGGACTGCGACCGGTCCACGCACATGTCCAAATATCAACTCAAACGGCGAACACTCCAGAATCGCCGGGGGTACCTCTCTGAATGCGAACAGAAGCGCAACGATTTAATGATGCCAAGTTTTGGGCTGCTTCTGACTGGCGGATGGTTCGTTCTTTAAGCTGGTGGCCAAGAAAGGAGATGTTAGGGGCTCCGACTTCATTCTTCAGCTACTTGATCGTGAGGCCGGCCTCGACCACCCTGCAAAATTGCCTGTTTAAAGTCCAAAGATTTTCTTCCCTTCCCCAGAGCTCTCTGAAGATTGCGAGCGGTATATGCACATGTCCAAAAATCAACTCAAACGGAAAACACTCCAGAATCGCCGGGGGTATCTCTCTGTATGCAAAAAGAAGCAGAGCGATGTAATGATCCCAAGTTTTGGGCTGCTTCTGACTGGCGGATGGTTCCTTCTTAAATCTGGTGGCCAAGAAAGGAGATGTTAGGGGCTCCGACTTCATTCTTCTGCTACTTGATCGTGAGGCCGGCCTCGCGCACCCTGCAAAATCACCTGTTTAAAGTCCAAAGATTGTCTTCCCTTCCCCAGAGCTCTCTGAGGACTACGAGCGGTCCATGCACATGTCCAAATATCAACTCAAGCGGAGAAAGCTCCAGAATCTCCGGGGGTACCTCTCTGTATGCGAACAGAAGGGGAGCGATATAATGATCCCAAGTTTTGGGCTGCTTCTGACTGGCGGATGGTTCCTTCTTTAAGCTGGTGGCCAAGAAAGGAGATGTTAGGGGCTCCGACTTCATTTTTCTGCTACTTGATCGTGAGGCCGGCCTCGCGCACCCTGCAAAATCACCTGTTTAAAGTCCAAAGATTGTCTTCCCTTCCCCAGAGCTCTCTGAGGACTGCGACCGTCCACGCACATGTCGACGAAATATCAACTCAAACGAAGAACACTCCAGAATCTCCGGGGGTATCTCTCTGTATGCGAACAGAAGGGGAGCAATATAATGATTCCAAGTTTTCGGCTGCTTCTGACTGGCGGATGGTTCCTTCTTAAAGCTGGTGGCCAAGAAAGGAGATGCTAGGGGCTCCGACTTCATTTTTCTGCTACTTGATCGTGAGGCCGGCCTCGCGCACTCTGCAAAATCGCCTAATTAAAGTCCAATGATTTTCTCCCCTTCTCCAGAGCTCTATGAGGACTGCGACCGGTCCACGCACATGTCGACCAAATGTCAACTAAAACGGAGAACACTCCAAAATCGCCGGGGGTACCTCTGTGTATGCGAACAGAAGCGGAGCGATTTAATGATGCCAAGTGTTGCGCTGCTTCTGACTGGCGGATGGTTCCTTCTTTAAGCTGATGGCCAAGAAAGGAGATGTTAGGGGCTCCGACTTCATTCTTCAGCTACTTGATCGTGAGGCCGGCCTCGCGCAGCCTGCAAAATCGCCTGTTTAAACTCCAAAGATTTTCTTTCCTTATCCAGAGCTCTCTGAGGACTGCGACCGGTCCGCGCACATGTCGACCAAATATCAACTCAAACGGAAAACACAACAGACTCGCCGGCGGTACCTCTCTGTATGCAAACAAAAGCGGAGCGATGTAATGATCCCAAGTTTTGGGCTGCTTCTGACTGGCGCATGGTTCCTTCTTTAAGCTGGTGGCCAAGAGAGGAGATGTTAGGGGCTCCGACTTCATTCTTCAGCTACTTGATCGTGAGGCCGGCCTCGCGCACCCTGCAAAATCGCCTGTTTAAAGTCCAAAGATATTATTTTCTTCCCAGAATCTCCGGAGGTACCTCTCTGTATGCGAACAGAAAGGGAGCAATATAATAATTCCAAGTTTTGGGCTGCTTCTGACTGGCGGATGGTTCCTTCTTAAAGCTGGTGGCCCAGAAAGGAGATGTTAGGGGCTCCGACTTCATTTTTCTGCTACTTGATCGTGAGGCCGGCCTCGCGCACCCTGCAAAATCGCCTATTTAAAGTCCAATGATTTTCTCCCCTTCTCCAGAGCTCTCTGAGGACAGCGACCGGTCCACGCACATGTCGACCAAATATCAGCTCAAACGGAGAACACTCCAGAATCGCCGGGGGTACCTCTCTGTATGCGAAGAGAAGCGGAGCGATTTAATGATGCCAAGTTTTGGGCTGCTTCTGACTGGAGGATGGTTCCTTCTTTAAGCTGGTGGCCAAGAAAGGAGATGTTAGGGGCTCCGACTTCATTTTTCTGCTACTTGATCGTGAGGCCGGCCTCGCGCACTCTGCAAAATCGCCTAATTAAAGTCCAATGATTTTCTCCCCTTCTCCAGAGCTCTATGAGGACTGCGACCGGTCCACGCACATGTCGACCAAATGTCAACTAAAACAGAGAACACTCCAAAATCGCCGGGGGTACCTCTGTGTATGCGAACAGAAGCGGCGCGATATAATGATCCCAAATTTTGGGCTGCTTCAGACTGGCGGATGGTTCCTTCTTTAAGCGGGTGGCCAAGAATGGAGATGTTAGGTGCTCCGACTTCATTCTTCTGCTACTTGATCGTGAGGCCGGCCTCGACGCACCCTGCAAAATAGCCTGTTTAAAGTCCAATGATTTTCTCCCCTTCTCCAGAGCTCTCTGAGGACTGCGACCGGTCCACGCACATGTCGACCAAATATCAACTCAAACGGAGAACACTCCAGAATCGCAGGGGGTACCTCTCTGTATGCGAACAGAAGCGGAGCGATTTAATGATGCCAAGTTTTGGGCTGCTTCTGACTGGCGGATGGTTCCTTCCTTAAGCTGGTGGCCAAGAAAGGAGATGTTAGGGGCTCCGACTTCATTCATCTGCTACTTGATCGTGAGTCCGGCCTCGCGCACCCTGCAAAATCGCCTGTTTAAAGTCCAAAGATTTTCTCCCCTTCTCCAGAGCTCTCTGAGGACTGCGACCCTCCACGCACATGTCGACCAAATATCAACTCAAACGAAGAACACTCCAGAATCTCCGGAGGTACCTCTCTGTATGCGAACAGAAGGGTAGCAATATAATGATTCCAAGTTTTGGGCTGCTTCTGACTGGCGGATGGTTCGTTCTTAAAGCTGGTGGCCAAGAAAGGAGATGTTAGGGGCTCCGACTTCATTTTTCTGCTACTTGATCGTGAGGCCGGCCTCGCGCACTCTGCAAAATCGCCTAATTAAAGTCCAATGATTTTCTCCCCTTCTCCAGAGCTCTCTGAGGACTGCGACCGGTCCACGCACATGTCGACCAAATGTCAACTAAAACGAAGAACACTCCAGAATCGCCGGGGGTACCTCTGTGTATGCGAACAGAAGCGGAGCGATTTAATGATGCCAAGTTTTGGGCTGCTTCTGACTGGCGGATGGTTCCTTCTTTAAGCTGATGGCCAAGAAAGGAGATGTTAGGGGCTCCGACTTCATTCTTCAGCTACTTGATCGTGAGGCCGGCCTCGCGCAGCCTGCAAAATCGCCTGTTTAAACTCCAAAGATTTTCTTTCCTTATCCAGAGCTCTCTGAGGACTGCGACCGGTCCGCGCACATGTCGACCAAATATCAACTCAAACGGAAACACAACAGACTCGCCGGCGGTACCTCTCTGTATGCGAACAGAAGCGGAGCGATGTTGTGATCCCAAGTTTTGGGCTGCTTCTGACTGGCGCATGGTTCCTTCTTTAAGCTGGTGGCCAAGAGAGGAGATGTTAGGGGCTCCGACTTCATTCTTCAGCTACTTGATCGTGAGGCCGGCCTCGCGCACCCTGCAAAATCGCCTGTTTAAAGTCCAAAGATATTATTTTCTTCCCCAGAGCTCTCTGAGGAATTCGAGTGGTCCATGCACATGTCCAAATATCAACTCAAACGGAGAAAGCTCCAGAATCGCCGGGGGTCGTCGCTCTCTGTATGCGAACCGAAGCGGAGCGATATAATGATCCCAAATTTTGGGCTGCTTCAAACTGGCGGATGGTTCCTTCTTAAAGCTGGTGGCCAAGAAAGGAGGTGTTAGGGGCTCCGACTTCATTTTTCTGCTACTTGATCGTGAGGCCGGCCTCGCGCACCCTGCAAAATCGCCTATTTAGTGTCCAAAGATTTTCTCCCCTTCTCCAGAGCTCTCTGAGGACTGCGACCGGTCCACGCACATGTCCAAATATCAACTCAAACGGAGAACACTCCAGAATCGCCGGGGGTACCTCTCTGTATGCGAACAGAAGCGCAGCGATTTAATGATGCCAAGTTTTGGGCTGCTTCTGACTGGCGGATGGTTCCTTCTTTAAGCTGGTGGCCAAGAAAGGAGATGTTAGGGGCTCCGACTTCATTCTTCAGCTACTTGATCGTGAGGCCGGCCTCGACCACCCTGCAAAATCGCCTGTTTAAAGTCCAAAGATTTTCTTCCCTTCCCCAGAGCTCTCTGAAGATTGCGAGCGGTATATGCACATGTCCAAAAATCAACTCAAACGGAAAACACTCCAGAATCGCCGGGGGTATCTCTCTGTATGCGAACAGAAGCGGAGCGATGTAATGATCCCAAGTTTTGGGCTGCTTCTGACTGGCGGATGGTTCCTTCTTAAAGCTGGTGGCCAAGAATGGAGATGTTAGGGGCTCCGACTTCATTCTTCTGCTACTTGATCGTGAGGCCGGCCTCGCGCACTCTGCAAAATCGCCTAATTAAAGTCCAATGATTTTCTCCCCTTCTCCAGAGCTCTCTGAGGACTGCGACCGGTCCACGCACATGTCGACCAAATGTCAACTAAAACGGAGAACACTCCAGAATCGCCGGGGGTACCTCTGTGTATGCGAACAGAAGCGGAGCGATTTAATGATGCCAAGTGTTGCGCTGCTTCTGACTGGCGGATGGTTCCTTCTTTAAGCTGATGGCCAAGAAAGGAGATGTTAGGGGCTCCGACTTCATTCTTCAGCTACTTGATCGTGAGGCCGGCCTCGCGCAGCCTGCAAAATCGCCTGTTTAAACTCCAAAGATTTTCTTTCCTTATCCAGAGCTCTCTGAGGACTGCGACCGGTCCGCGCACATGTCGACCAAATATCAACTCAAACGGAAAACACAACAGACTCGCCGGCGGTACCTCTCTGTATGCGAACAGAAGCGGAGCGATGTAATGATCCCAAGTTTTGGGCTGCTTCTGACTGGCGCATGGTTCCTTCTTTAAGCTGGTGGCCAAGAGAGGAGATGTTAGGGGCTCCGACTTCATTCTTCAGCTACTTGATCGTGAGGCCGGCCTCGCGCACCCTGCAAAATCGCCTGTTTAAAGTCCAAAGATATTATTTTCTTCCCAGAATCTCCGGAGGTACCTCTCTGTATGCGAACAGAAAGGGAGCAATATAATAATTCCAAGTTTTGGGCTGCTTCTGACTGGCGGATGGTTCCTTCTTAAAGCTGGTGGCCAAGAAAGGAGATGTTAGGGGCTCCGACTTCATTTTTCTGCTACTTGATCGTGAGGCCGGCCTCGCGCACCCTGCAAAATCGCCTATTTAAAGTCCAATGATTTTCTCCCCTTCTCCAGAGCTCTCTGAGGACTGCGACCGGTCCACGCACATGTCGACCAAATATCAACTCAAACGGAGAACACTCCAGAATCGCCGGGGGTACCTCTCTGTATGCGAACAGAAGCGGAGCGATTTAATGATGCCAAGTTTTGGGCTGCTTCTGACTGGAGGATGGTTCCTTCTTTAAGCTGGTGGCCAAGAAAGGAGATGTTAGGGGCTCCGACTTCATTTTTCTGCTACTTGATCGTGAGGCCGGCCTCGCGCACTCTGCAAAATCGCCTAATTAAAGTCCAATGATTTTCTCCCCTTCTCCAGAGCTCTCTGAGGACTGCGACCGGTCCACGCACATGTCGACCAAATGTCAACTAAAACGGAGAACACTCCAGAATCGCCGGGGGTACCTCTGTGTATGCGAACAGAAGCGGAGCGATTTAATGATGCCAAGTGTTGGGCTGCTTCTGACTGGCGGATGGTTCCTTCTTTAAGCTGATGGCCAAGAAAGGAGATGTTAGGGGCTCCGACTTCATTCTTCAGCTACTTGATCGTGAGGCCGGTCTCGCGCAGCCTGCAAAATCGCCTGTTTAAACTCCAAAGATTTTCTTTCCTTATCCAGAGCTCTCTGAGGACTGCGACCGGTCCGCGCACATGTCGACCAAATATCAACTCAAACGGAAAACACAACAGACTCGCCGGCGGTACCTCTCTGTATGCGAACAGAAGCGGAGCGATGTAATGATCCCAAGTTTTGGGCTGCTTCTGACTGGCGCATGGTTCCTTCTTTAAGCTGGTGGCCATGAGAGGAGATGTTAGGGGCTCCGACTTCATTCTTCAGCTACTTGATCGTGAGGCCGGCCTCGCGCACCCTGCAAAATCGCCTGTTTAAAGTCCAAAGATATTATTTTCTTCCCAGAATCTCCGGAGGTACCTCTCTGTATGCGAACAGAAGGGGAGCAATATAATAATTCCAAGTTTTGGGCTGCTTCTGACTGGCGGATGGTTCCTTCTTAAAGCTGGTGGCCAAGAAAGGAGATGTTAGGGGCTCCGACTTCATTTTTCTGCTACTTGATCGTGAGGCCGGCCTCGCGCACCCTGCAAAATCGCCTATTTAAAGTCCAATGATTTTCTCCCCTTCTCCAGAGCTCTCTGAGGACTGCGACCGGTCCACGCACATGTCGACCAAATATCAACTCAAACGGAGAACACTCCAGAATCGCCGGGGGTACCTCTCTGTATGCGAACAGAAGCGGAGCGATTTAATGATGCCAAGTTTTGGGCTGCTTCTGACTGGAGGATGGTTCCTTCTTTAAGCTGGTGGCCAAGAAAGGAGATGTTAGAGGCTCCGACTTCATTCTTCTGCTTCTTGATCGTGAGGCCGGCCTCGCGCAGCCTGCAAAATCGCCTGTTTAAAGTCCAAAGATTTTCTTCCCTTCTCCAGAGCTCTCTGAGGACTGCGACCGGTCCACGCACATGTCGACCAAATATCAACTCAAACGGAGAACACTCCAGAATCGCCGGGGGTACCTCTCTGTATGCGAACAGAAGCGGAGCGATGTAATGATCCCAAGTTTTGGGCTGCTTCTGACTGGCGGATGGTTCCTTCTTTAAGCGGGTGGCCAAGAATGGAGATGTTAGGGGCTCCGACTTCATTCTTCTGCTACTTGATCGTGAGGCCGGCCTCCCGCATCCTGCAAAATACGCCTGTTTAAAGTCCAAAGATTGTCTTCCCTTCCCCAGAGCTCTCTGAGGACTACGAGCGGTCCATGCACATGTCCAAATATCAACTCAAACGGAGAAAGCTCCAGAATCGCCGGGGGTACCTCTCTGTATGCGAACAGAAGCGGAGCGATATAATGATCCCATATTTTGGGCTGCTTCAGACTGGCGGATGGTTCCTTCTTTAAGCAGGCGGCCAAGAAAGGAGATGTTAGGGGCTCCGACTTCATTCTTCTGCTACTTGATCGTGAGGCCGGCCTCGCGCACCCTGCAAAATCGCCTGTTTAAAGTCCAATGATTTTCTCCCCTTCTCCAGAGCTCTCTGAGGACTGCGACCGGTCCACGCACATGTCGACCAAATATCAACTCAAACGGAGAACACTCCAGAATCGCAGGGGGTACCTCTCTGTATGCGAACAGAAGCGGAGCGATTTAATGATGCCAAGTTTTGGGCTGCTTCTGACTGGCGGATGGTTCCTTCTTAAAGCTGGTGGCCAAGAAAGGAGATGTTAGGGGCTCCGACTTCATTCATCTGCTACTTGATCGTGAGGCCGGCCTCGCGCACCCTGCAAAATCGCCTGTTTAAAGTCCAAAGATTTTCTCCCCTTCTCCAGAGCTCTCTGAGGACTGCGACCCTCCACGCACATGTCGACCAAATATCAACTCAAACGAAGAACACTCCAGAATCTCCGGAGGTACCTCTCTGTATGCGAACAGAAGGGTAGCAATATAATGATTCCAAGTTTTGGGCTGCTTCTGACTGGCGGATGGTTCCTTCTTAAAGCTGGTGGCCAAGAAAGGAGATGTTAGGGGCTCCGACTTCATTTTTCTGCTACTTGATCGTGAGGCCGGCCTCGCGCACTCTGCAAAATCGCCTAATTAAAGTCCAATGATTTTCTCCCCTTCTCCAGAGCTCTCTGAGGACTGCGACCGGTCCACGCACATGTCGACCAAATGTCAACTAAAACGAAGAACACTCCAGAATCGCCGGGGGTACCTCTGTGTATGCGAACAGAAGCGGAGCGATTTAATGATGCCAAGTTTTGGGCTGCTTCTGACTGGCGGATGGTTCCTTCTTTAAGCTGATGGCCAAGAAAGGAGATGTTAGGGGCTCCGACTTCATTCTTCAGCTACTTGATCGTGAGGCCGGCCTCGCGCAGCCTGCAAAATCGCCTGTTTAAACTCCAAAGATTTTCTTTCCTTATCCAGAGCTCTCTGAGGACTGCGACCGGTCCGCGCACATGTCGACCAAATATCAACTCAAACGGAAAACACAACAGACTCGCCGGCGGTACCTCTCTGTATGCGAACAGAAGCGGAGCGATGTAATGATCCCAAGTTTTGGGCTGCTTCTGACTGGCGCATGGTTCCTTCTTTAAGCTGGTGGCCAAGAGAGGAGATGTTAGGGGCTCCGACTTCATTCTTCAGCTACTTGATCGTGAGGCCGGCCTCGCGCACCCTGCAAAATCGCCTGTTTAAAGTCCAAAGATATTATTTTCTTCCCAGAATCTCCGGAGGTACCTCTCTGTATGCGAACAGAAGGGGAGCAATATAATGATTCCAAGTTTTGGGCTGCTTCTGACTGGCGGATGGTTCCTTCTTAAAGCTGGTGGCCAAGAAAGGAGATGTTAGGGGCACCGACTTCATTTTTCTGCTACTTGATCGTGAGGCCGGCCTCGCGCACCCTGCAAAATCGCCTATTTAAAGTCCAATGATTTTCTCCCCTTCTCCAGAGCTCTCTGAGGACTGCGACCGGTCCACGCACATGTCGACCAAATATCAACTCAAACGGAGAACACTCCAGAATCGCCGGGGGTACCTCTCTGTATGCGAACAGAAGCGGAGCGATTTAATGATGCCAAGTTTTGGGCTGCTTCTGACTGGAGGATGGTTCCTTCTTTAAGCTGGTGGCCAAGAAAGGAGATGTTAGGGGCTCCGACTTCATTCTTCTGCTACTTGATCGTGAGGCCGGCCTCGCGCAGCCTGCAAAATCGCCTGTTTAAAGTCCAAAGATTTCCTTCCCTTATCCAGAGCTCTCTGAGGACTGCGACCGGTCCACGCACGTGTCGACCAAATATCAACTCAAATGGAGAACACTCTAGACTCGCCGGCGGTACCTCTCTGTATGCGAACAGAAGCGGAGCGATTTAATGATGCCAAGTTTTGGGCTGCTTCTGACTGGCGGATGGTTCCTTCTTAAAGCTGGTGGCCAAGAAAGGAGATGTTAGGGGCTCCGACTTCATTCATCTGCTACTTGATCGTGAGCCCGGCCTCGCGCACCCTGCAAAATCGCCTGTTTAAAGTCCAAAGATTTTCTCCCCTTCTCCAGAGCTCTCTGAGGACTGCGACCGTCCACGCACATGTCGACCAAATATCAACTCAAACGAAGAACACTCCAGAATCTCCGGAGGTACCTCTCTGTATGCGAACAGAAGGGGAGCAATATAATGATTCCAAGTTTTGGGCTGCATCTGACTGGCGGATGGTTCCTTCTTAAAGCTGGTGGCCAAGAAAGGAGATGATAGGGGCTCCGACTTCATTTTTCTGCTACTTGATCGTGAGGCCGGCCTCGCGCACTCTGCAAAATCGCCTAATTAAAGTCCAATGACTTTCTCCCCTTCTCCAGAGCTCTCTGAGGACTGCGACCGGTCCACGCACATGTCGACCAAATGTCAACTAAAACGGAGAACACTCCAGAATCGCCGGGGGTACCTCTGTGTATGCGAACAGAAGCGGAGCGATTTAATGATGCCAAGTTTTGGGCTGCTTCTGACTGGCGGATGGTTCCTTCTTTAAGCTGATGGCCAAGAAAGGAGATGTTAGGGGCTCCGACTTCATTCTTCAGCTACTTGATCGTGAGGCCGGAATCGCGCAGCCTGCAAAATCGCCTGTTTAAACACCAAAGATTTTCTTTCCTTATCCAGAGCTCTCTGAGGACTGCGACCGGTCCGCGCACATGTCGACCAAATATCAACTCAAACGGAAAACACAACAGACTCGCCGGCGGTACCTCTCTGTATGCGAACAGAAGCGGAGCGATGTAATGATCCCAAGTTTTGGGCTGCTTCTGACTGGCGCATGGTTCCTTCTTTAAGCTGGTGGCCGAGAGAGGAGATGTTAGGGGCTCCGACTTCATTCTTCAGCTACTTGATCGTGAGGCCGGCCTCGCGCACCCTGCAAAATCGCCTGTTTAAAGTCCAAAGATATTAGTTTCTTCCCAGAATCTCCGGAGGTACCTCTCTGTATGCGAACAGAAGGGGAGCAATATAATGATTCCAAGTTTTGGGCTGCTTGTGACTGGCGGATGGTTCCATCTTAAAGCTGGTGGCCAAGAAAGGAGATGTTAGGGGCACCGACTTCATTTTTCTGCTAATTGATCGTGAGGCCGGCCTCGCGCACACTGCAAAATCGCCTATTTAAAGTCCAATGATTTTCTCCCCTTCTCCAGAGCTCTCTGAGGACTGCGACCGGTCCACGCACATGTCGACCAAATATCAACTCAAACGGAGAACACTCCAGAATCGCCGGGGGTACCTCTCTGTATGCGAACAGAAGCGGAGCGATTTAATGATGCCAAGTTTTGGGCTGCTTCTGACTGGAGGATGGTTCCTTCTTTAAGCTGGTGGCCAAGAAAGGAGATGTTAGGGGCTCCGACTTCATTCTTATGCTACTTGATCGTGAGGCCGGCCTCGCGCAGCCTGCAAAATCGCCTGTTTAAAGTCCAAAGATTTCCTTCCCTTATCCAGAGCTCTCTGAGGACTGCGACCGGTCCGCGCACGTGTCGACCAAATATCAACTCAAACGGAGAACACACCAGATCCGCCGGCGGTACCTCTCTGTATGCGAACAGAAGCGGAGAAATGTAATGATCCCAAGTTTTGGGCTGCTTCTGACTGGCGCATGGTTCCTTCTTTAAGCTGGTGGCGAAGAGAGGATATGTTAGGGACTCCGGCTTCATTCTTCAGCTACTTGATCGTGAGGCCGGCCTCGCGCACCCTGCAAAATCGCCTGTTTAAAGTCTAATGATTTTCTCCCCTTCTCCAGAGCTCTCTGAGGACTGCGACCGGTCCACGCACATGTCGACCAAATATCAACTCAAACGGAGAACACTCCAGAATCGCAGGGGGTACCTCTCTGTATGCGAACAGAAGCGGAGCGATTTAATGATGCCAAGTTTTGGGCTGCTTCTGACTGGCGGATGGTTCCTTCTTAAAGCTGGTGGCCAAGAAAGGAGATGTTAGGGGCTCCGACTTCATTCATCTGCTACTTGATCGTGAGCCCGGCCTCGCGCACCCTGCAAAATCGCCTGTTTAAAGTCCAAAGATTTTCTCCCCTTCTCCAGAGCTCTCTGAGGACTGCGACCGGTCCACGCACATGTCGACCAAATGTCAACTAAAACGGAGAACACTCCAGAATCGCCGGGGGTACCTCTGTGTATGCGAACAGAAGCGGAGCGATTTAATGATGCCAAGTTTTGGGCTGCTTCTGACTGGCGGATGGTTCCTTCTTTAAGCTGATGGCCAAGAAAGGAGATGTTAGGGGCTCCGACTTCATTCTTCAGCTACTTGATCGTGAGGCCGGAATCGCGCAGCCTGCAAAATCGCCTGTTTAAACACCAAAGATTTTCTTTCCTTATCCAGAGCTCTCTGAGGACTGCGACCGGTCCGCGCACATGTCGACCAAATATCAACTCAAACGGAAAACACAACAGACTCGCCGGCGGTACCTCTCTGTATGCGAACAGAAGCGGAGCGATGTAATGATCCCAAGTTTTGGGCTGCTTCTGACTGGCGCATGGTTCCTTCTTTAAGCTGGTGGCCGAGAGAGGAGATGTTAGGGGCTCCGACTTCATTCTTCAGCTACTTGATCGTGAGGCCGGCCTCGCGCACCCTGCAAAATCGCCTGTTTAAAGTCCAAAGATATTAGTTTCTTCCCAGAATCTCCGGAGGTACCTCTCTGTATGCGAACAGAAGGGGAGCAATATAATGATTCCAAGTTTTGGGCTGCTTGTGACTGGCGGATGGTTCCATCTTAAAGCTGGTGGCCAAGAAAGGAGATGTTAGGGGCACCGACTTCATTTTTCTGCTACTTGATCGTGAGGCCGGCCTCGCGCACACTGCAAAATCGCCTATTTAAAGTCCAATGATTTTCTCCCCTTCTCCAGAGCTCTCTGAGGACTGCGACCGGTCCACGCACATGTCGACCAAATATCAACTCAAACGGAGAACACTCCAGAATCGCCGGGGGTACCTCTCTGTATGCGAACAGAAGCGGAGCGATTTAATGATGCCAGGTTTTGGGCTGCTTCTGACTGGAGGATGGTTCCTTCTTTAAGCTGGTGGCCAAGAAAGGAGATGTTAGGGGCTCCGACTTCATTCTTATGCTACTTGATCGTGAGGCCGGCCTCGCGCAGCCTGCAAAATCGCCTGTTTAAAGTCCAAAGATTTCCTTCCCTTATCCAGAGCTCTCTGAGGACTGCGACCGGTCCACGCACGTGTCGACCAAATATCAACTCAAATGGAGAACACTCTAGACTCACCGGCGGTACCTCTCTGTATGCGAACAGAAGCAGAGCGATGTAATGATCCCAAGTTTTGGGCTGCTTCTGACTGGCGGATGATTCCTTCTTTAAGCTGGTGGTCAAGAAAGGAGATGTTAGGGGCTCCGACTTCATTCTTCTGCTACTTGATCGTGAGGCCGGCCTCGCGCACCCTGCAAAATCGCCTGTTTAAAGTCCAAAGATTTTCTTCCCTTCCCCAGAGCTCTCTCTCGACTGCGACCGGTCCGCGCACATGTCGACCAAATATCAACTCAAACGGAGAACACTCCAGAATCGCCGGGGGTACCTCTCTGAATGCGAACAGAAGCGCAGCGATTTAATGATGCCAAGTTTTGGGCTGCTTCTGACTGGCGGATGGTTCCTTCTTTAAGCTGGTGGCCAAGAAAGGAGATGTTAGGGGCTCCGACTTCATTCTTCTGCTACTTGATCGTGAGGCCGGCCTCGCGCACCCTGCAAAATCGCCTGTTTAAAGTCCAAAGATTTTCTTCCCTTCCCCAGAGCTCTCTGAGGACTACGAGCGGTCCATGCACATGTCCAAATATCAACTCAAACGGAGAAAGCTCCAGAATCGCCGGGGGTACCTCTCTGTATGCGAACAGAAGCGGAGCGATTTAATGATCCCAAGTTTTGGGCTGCTTCAGACTGGCGGATGGTTCCTTCTTTAAGCTGGTGGCCAAGAAAGGAGATGTTAGGGGCTCCGACTTCATTCTTCTGCTACTTGATCGTGAGGCCGGCCTCGCGCACCCTGCAAAATCGCCTGTTTAAAGTCCAAAGATTTTCTTCCCTTCCCCAGAGCTCTCTGAGGACTACGAGCGGTCCACGCACATGTCCAAATATCAACTCAAACGGAGAAAGCTCCAGAATCGCCGGGGGTACCTCTCTGTATGCGAACAGAAGCGGAGCGATATAATGATCCCAAGTTTTGGGCTGCTTCAGACTGGCGGATGGTTCCTTCTTTAAGCTGGTGGCCAAGAGAGGAGATGTTAGGGGCTCCGACTTCATTCTTCTGCTACTTGATCGTGAGGCCGGCCTCGCGCACCCTGCAAAATCGCCTGTTTAAAGTCCAAAGATTTTCTTCCCTTCTCCAGAGCTCTCTGAGGACTGCGACCGGTCCACGCTCATTTAGACCAAATATCAACTCAAACGGAGAACACTCCAGAATCTCCGGGCGTACCTCTCTGTATGCGAACAGAAGGGGAGCGATATAATGATTCCAAGTTTTGGGCTGCTTCTGACTGGCGGATGGTTCCTTCTTAAAGCTGGTGGCCAAGAAAGGAGATGTTAGGGGCTCCGACTTCATTCTTCTGCTACTTGATCGTGAGGCCGGCCTCGCGCACCCTGCAAAATCGCCTGTTTAAAGTCCAAAGATTTTCTCCCCTTCTCCAGAGCTCTCTGAGGACTGCGACCGGTCCACGCACATGTCGACCAAATATCAACTCAAACGGAGAACACTCCAGAATCGCCGGGGGTACCTCTCTGTATGCGAACAGAAGCGGAGCGTTATAATGATCCCAAGTTTTGGGCTGCTTCTGACTGGCGGATGGTTCCTTCTTTAAGCTGGTGGCCAAGAAAGGAGATGTTAGGGGCTCCGACTTCATTCTTCTGCTACTTGATCGTGAGGCCGGCCTCGCGCAGCCTGCAAAATCGCCTGTTTAAACTCCAAAGATTTTCTTCCCTTATCCAGAGCTCTCTGAGGACTGCGACCGGTCCGCGCACATGTCGACCAAATATCAACTCAAACGGAGAACACACCAGACTCGCCGGCGGTACCTCTCTGTATGCGAACAGAAGCGGAGAAATGTAATGATCCCAAGTTTTGGGCTGCTTCTGACTGGCGCATGGTTCCTTCTTTAAGCTGGTGGCGAAGAGAGGAGATGTTAGGGGCTCCGGCTTCATTCTTCAGCTACTTGATCGTGAGGCCGGCCTCGCGCACCCTGCAAAATCGCCTGTTTAAAGTCCAAAGATTTTCTTCCCTTCCCCAGAGCTCTCTGAGGACTGCGAGCGGTCCATGCACATGTCCAAATATCAACTCAAACGGAGAACACTCCAGAATCGCCGGGGGTACCTCTCTGTATGCGAACAGAAGCGGAGCGATTTAATGATCCCAAGTTTTGGGCTGCTTCTGACTGGCGGATGGTTCCTTCTTTAAGCTGGTGGCCAAGAAAGGAGATGTTAGGGGCTCCGACTTCATTCTTCTGCTACTTGATCGTGAGGCCGGCCTCGCGCACCCTGCAAAATCGCCTGTTTAAAGTCCAAAGATTTTCTTCCCTTCCCCAGAGCTCTCTGAGGACTGCGACCGGTCCACGCACATGTCCAAATATCAACTCAAACGGAGAACACTCCAGAATCGCCGGGGGTACCTCTCTGTATGCGAACAGAAGCGGAGCGATTTAATGATGCCAAGTTTTGGGCTGCTTCTGACTGGCGGATGGTTCCTTCTTTAAGCTGGTGGCCAAGAAAGGAGATGTTAGGGGCTCCGACTTCATTCTTCTGCTACTTGATCGTGAGGCCGGCCTCGCGCACCCTGCAAAATCGCCTGTTTAAAGTCCAAAGATTTTCTTCCCTTCTCCAGAGCTCTCTGAGGACTGCGACCGGTCCACGCACATGTCGACCAAATATCAACTCAAACGGAAAACACAACAGACTCGCCGGCGGTACCTCTCTGTATGCGAACAGAAGCGGAGCGATGTAATGATCCCAAGTTTTGGGCTGCTTCTGACTGGCGCATGGTTCCTTCTTTAAGCTGGTGGCCAAGAGAGGAGATGTTAGGGGCTCCGACTTCATTCTTCAGCTACTTGATCGTGAGGCCGGCCTCGCGCACCCTGCAAAATCGCCTGTTTAAAGTCCAAAGATATTAGTTTCTTCCCAGAATCTCCGGAGGTACCTCTCTGTATGCGAACAGAAGGGGAGCAATATAATGATTCCAAGTTTTGGGCTGCTTCTGACTGGCGGATGGTTCCTTCTTAAAGCTGGTGGCCAAGAAAGGAGATGTTAGGGGCACCGACTTCATTTTTCTGCTACTTGATCGTGAGGCCGGCCTCGCGCACACTGCAAAATCGCCTATTTAAAGTCCAATGATTTTCTCCCCTTCTCCAGAGCTCTCTGAGGACTGCGACCGGTCCACGCACATGTCGACCAAATATCAACTCAAACGGAGAACACTCCAGAATCGCCGGGGGTACCTCTCTGTATGCGAACAGAAGCGGAGCGATGTAATGATCCCAAGTTTTGGGCTGCTTCTGACTGGCGGATGGTTCCTTCTTTAAGCTGGTGGCCAAGAGAGGAGATGTTAGGGGCTCCGACTTCATTCTTATGCTACTTGATCGTGAGGCCGGCCTCGCGCAGCCTGCAAAATCGCCTGTTTAAAGTCCAAAGATTTCCTTCCCTTATCCAGAGCTCTCTGAGGACTGCGACCGGTCCACGCACGTGTCGACCAAATATCAACTCAAATGGAGAACACTCTAGACTCACCGGCGGTACCTCTCTGTATGCGAACAGAAGCAGAGCGATGTAATGATCCCAAGTTTTGGGCTGCTTCTGACTGGCGGATGATTCCTTCTTTAAGCTGGTGGTCAAGAAAGGAGATGTTAGGGGCTCCGACTTCATTCTTCTGCTACTTGATCCTGAGGCCGGCCTCGCGCACCCTGCAAAATCGCCTGTTTAAAGTCCAAAGATTTTCTTCCCTTCCCCAGAGCTCTCTCTCGACTGCGACCGGTCCGCGCACATGTCGACCAAATATCAACTCAAACGGAGAACACTCCAGAATCGCCGGGGGTACCTCTCTGAATGCGAACAGAAGCGCAGCGATTTAATGATGCCAAGTTTTGGGCTGCTTCTGACTGGCGGATGGTTCCTTCTTTAAGCTGGTGGCCAAGAAAGGAGATGTTAGGGGCTCCGACTTCATTCTTCTGCTACTTGATCGTGAGGCCGGCCTCGCGCACCCTGCAAAATCGGCTGTTTAAAGTCCAAAGATTTTCTTCCCTTCCCCAGAGCTCTCTGAGGACTACGAGCGGTCCATGCACATGTCCAAATATCAACTCAAACGGAGAAAGCTCCAGAATCGCCGGGGGTACCTCTCTGTATGCGAACAGAAGCGGAGCTATATAATGATCCCAAATTTTGGGCTGCTTCAGACTGGCGGATGGTTGCTTCTTTAAGCTGGTGGCCAAGAAAGGAGATGTTAGGGGCTCCGACTTCATTCTTCTGCTACTTGATCGTGAGGCCGGCCTCGCGCACCCTGCAAAATCGCCTGTTTAAAGTCCAAAGATTTTCTTCCCTTCCCCAGAGCTCTCTGAGGACTACGAGCGGTCCATGCACATGTCCAAATATCAACTCAAACGGAGAAAGCTCCAGAATCGCCGGGGGTACCTCTCTGTATGCGAACAGAAGCGGAGCTATATAATGATCCCAAATTTTGGGCTGCTTCAGACTGGCGGATGGTTGCTTCATTAAGCTGGTGGCCAAGAAAGGAGATGTTAGGGGCTCCGAATTCATTCTTCTGCTACCTGATCGTGAGGCCGGCCTCGCACAGCCTGCAAAATCGCCTGTTTAAAGTCCAAAGATTTTTTTCCCTTCTCCAGAGCTGTCTGAGGATTGCGACCGGTCCACGCTCATTTAGACCAAATATCAACTCAAACGGAGAACACTCCAGAATCTCCGGGCGTACCTCTCTGTATGCGAACAGAAGGGGAGCGATATAATAATTCCAAGTTTTGGGCTGCTTCTGACTGGCGGATGGTTCCTTCTTAAAGCTGGTGGCCAAGAAAGGAGATGTTAGGGGCTCCGACTTCATTCTTCTGCTACTTGATCGTGAGGCCGGCCTCGCGCACCCTGCAAAATCGCCTGTTTAAAGTCCAAAGATTTTCTCCCCTTCTCCAGAGCTCTCTGAGGACTGCGACCGTCCACGCACATGTCGACCAAATATCAACTCAAACGAAGAACACTCCAGAATCGCCGGGGGTACCTCTATGTATGCGAACAGAAGCGGAGCGTTATAATGATCCCAAGTTTTGGGCTGCTTCTGACTGGCGGATGGTTCCTTCTTTAAGCTGGTGGCCAAGAAAGGAGATGTTAGAGGCTCCGACTTCATTCTTCTGCTTCTTGATCGTGAGGCCGGCCTCGCGCAGCCTGCAAAATCGCCTGTTTAAACTCCAAAGGTTTTGTTTCCTTATCCAGAGCTCTCTGAGGACTGCGACCGGTCCGCGCACATGTCGACCAAATATCAACTCAAACGGAGAACACACCAGACTCGCCGGCGGTACCTCTCTGTATGCGAACAGAAGCGGAGAAATGTAATGATCCCAAGTTTTGGGCTGCTTCTGACTGACGCATGGTTCCTTCTTTAAGCTGGTGGCGAAGAGAGGAGATGTTAGGGGCTCCGGCTTCATTCTTCAGCTACTTGATCGTGAGGCCGGCCTCGCGCACCCTGCAAAATCGCCTGTTTAAAGTCCAAAGATTTTCTTCCCTTCCCCAGAGCTCTCTGAGGACTACGAGCGGTCCATGCACATGTCCAAATATCAACTCAAACGGAGAAAGCTCCAGAATCGCCGGGGGTACCTCTCTGTATGCGAACAGAAGCGGCGCGATATAATGATCCCAAATTTTGGGCTGCTTCAGACTGGCGGATGGTTCCTTCTTTAAGCGGGTGGCCAAGAATGGAGATGTTAGGGGCTCTGACTTCATTCTTCTGCTACTTGATCGTGAGGCCGGCCTCCCGCATCCTGCAAAATACCCTGTTTAAAGTCCAAAGATTGTCTTCCCTTCCCCAGAGCTCTCTGAGGACTACGAGCGGTCCATGCACATGTTCAAATATCAGCTCAAACGGAGAAAGCTCCAGAATCGCCGGGGGTACCTCTCTGTATGCGAACAGAAGCGGAGCGATATAATGATCCCAAATTTTGGGCTGCTTCAGACTGGCGGATGGTTCCTTCTTTAAGCAGGTGGCCAAGAATGGAGATGTTAGGGGCTCCGACTTCATTCTTCTGCTACTTGATCGTGAGGCCGGCCTCGCGCACTCTGCAAAATCGCCTGTTTAAAGTCCAAAGATTTTCTTCCCTTTCCCAGAGCTCTCTGAGGACTACGAGCGGTCCATGCACATGTCCAAATATCAACTCAAACGGAGAAAGCTCCAGAATCGCCGGGGGTACCTCTCTGTATGCGAACAGAAGCGGAGCTATATAATGATCCCAAATTTTGGGCTGCTTCAGACTGGCGGATGGTTGCTTCTTTAAGCTGGTGGCCAAGAAAGGAGATGTTAGGGGCTCCGACTTCATTCTTCTGCTACTTGATCGTGAGGCCGGCCTCGCACAGCCTGCAAAATCGCCTGTTTAAAGTCCAAAGATTTTTTTCCCTTCTCCAGAGCTGTCTGAGGATTGCGACCGGTCCACGCTCATTTAGACCAAATATCAACTCAAACGGAGAACACTCCAGAATCTCCGGACGTACCTCTCTGTATGCGAACAGAAGGGGAGCGATATAATAATTCCATGTTTTGGGCTGCTTCTGACTGGCGGATGGTTCCTTCTTAAAGCTGGTGGCCAAGAAAGGAGATGTTAGGGGCTCCGACTTCATTCTTCTGCTACTTGATCGTGAGGCCGGCCTCGCGCACCCTGCAAAATCGCCTGTTTAAACTCCAAAGATTTTCTCCCCTTCTCCAGAGCTCTCTCAGGACTGCGACCGTCCACGCACATGTCGACCAAATATCAACTCAAACGAAGAACACTCCAGAATCGCCGGGGGTACCTCTATGTATGCGAACAGAAGCGGAGAAATGTAATGATCCCAAGTTTTGGGCTGCTTCTGACTGGCGCATGGTTCCTTCTTTAAGCTGGTGGCGAAGAGAGGAGATGTTAGGGGCTCCGGCTTCATTCTTCAGCTACTTGATCGTGAGGCCGGCCTCGCGCACCCTGCAAAATCGCCTGTTTAAAGTTCAAAGATTTTCTTCCCTTCTCCAGAGCTCTCTGAGGACTGCGAGCGGTCCATGCACATGTCCAAAAATCAACTCAAACAGAAAACACTCCAGAATCGCCGGGGGTACCTCTCTGTATGCAAACAGAAGCGGAGCGATGTAATGATCCCAAGTTTTGGGCTGCTTCTGACTGGCGGATGGTTCCTTCTTTAAGCTGGTAGCCAATAAAGGAGATGTTAGGGGCTCCGACTTCATTCTTCTGCTACTTGATCGTGAGGCCGGCCTCGCGCACCCTGCAAAATCGCCTGTTTAAAGTCCAAAAATTTTATTCCCTTCCCCAGAGCTCTCTGAGGACTACGAGCGGTTCATGCACATGTCCAAATATCAACTAAAACGGAGAAAGCTCCAGAATCGCCGGGGGTACCTCTCTGTATGCGAACAGAAGCGGAGCGTTATAATGATCCCAAATTTTGGGCTGCTTCAGACTGGCGGATGGTTCCTTCTTTAAGCTGGTGGCCAAGAAAAAGATGTTAGGGGCTCCGACTTCATTCTTCTGCTACTTGATCGTGAGGCCGGCCTCGACCACCCTGCAAAATAGCCTCTTTAAAGTCCAAATATTTTCTTCCCTTCCCCAGAGCTCTCTGAGGACTACGAGCGGTCCATGCACATGTCCAAATATCAACTCAAACGGAGAAAGCTCCAGAATCGCCGGGGGTACCTCTCTGTATGCGAACAGAAGCGGCGCGATATAATGATCCCAAATTTTGGGCTGCTTCAGACTGGCGGATGGTTCCTTCTTTAAGCAGGTGGCGAAGAATAGAGATGTTAGGGGCTCCGACTTCATTCTTCTGCTTCTTGATCGTGAGGCCGGCCTCGACCACCCTGCAAAATAGCCTGTTTAAAGTCCAATGATTTTCTTCCCTTCCCCAGAGCGCTCTGAGGACTACGAGCGGTCCATGCACATGTCCAAATATCAACTCAAACGGAGAAAGCTCCAGAATCGCCGGGGGTACCTCTCTGTATGCGAACAGAAGCGGCGCGATATAATGATCCCAAATTTTGGGCTGCTTCAGACTGGCGGATGGTTCCTTCTTTAAGCAGGTGGCCAAGAATGGAGATGTTAGGGGCTCCGACTTCATTCTTCTGCTACTTGATCGTGAGGCCGGCCTCGCGCACTCTGCAAAATCGCCTGTTTAAAGTCCAAAGATTTTCTTCCCTTCCCCAGAGCTCTCTGAGGACTACGAGCGGTTCATGCACATGTCCAAATATCAACTAAAACGGAGAAAGCTCCAGAATCGCCGGGGGTACCTCTCTGTATGCGAACAGAAGCGGAGCGTTATAATGATCCCATATTTTGGGCTGCTTCAGACTGGCGGATGGTTCCTTCTTTAAGCTGGTGGCCAAGAAAGAAGATGTTAGGGGCTCCGACTTCATTCTTCTGCTACTTGATCGTGAGGCCGGCCTCGACCACCCTGCAAAATAGCCTGTTTAAAGTCCAATGATTTTCTCCCCTTCTCCAGAGCTCTCTGAGGACTGCGACCGTCCACGCACATGTCGACCAAATATCAACTCAAACGAAGAACACTCCAGAATCGCCGGGGGTACCTCTATGTATGCGAACAGAAGCGGAGCGTTATAATGATCCCAAGTTTTGGGCTGCTTCTGACTGGCGGATGGTTCCTTCTTTAAGCTGGTGGCCAAGAAAGGAGATGTTAGGGGCTCCGACTTCATTCTTCTGCTTCTTGATCGTGAGGCCGGCCTCGCGCAGCCTGCAAAATCGCCTGTTTAAACTCCAAAGGTTTTGTTTCCTTATCCAGAGCTCTCTGAGGACTGCGACCGGTCCGCGCACATGTCGACCAAATATCAACTCAAACGGAGAACACACCAGACTCGCCGGCGGTACCTCTCTGTATGCGAACAGAAGCGGAGCAATGTAATGATCCCAAGTTTTGGGCTGCTTCTGACTGACGCATGGTTCCTTCTTTAAGCTGGTGGCCAAGAGAGCAGATGTTAGGGGCTCCGGCTTCATTCTTCAGCTACTTGATCGTGAGGCCGGCCTCGCGCACCCTGCAAAATCGCCTGTTTAAAGTCCAAAGATTTTCTTCCCTTCCCCAGAGCTCTCTGAGGACTACGAGCGGTCCATGCACATGTCCAAATATCAACTCAAACGGAGAAAGCTCCAGAATCGCCGGGGGTACCTCTCTCTATGCGAACAGAAGCGGCGCGATATAATGATCCCAAATTTTGGGCTGCTTCAGACTGGCGGATGGTTCCTTCTTTAGGCGGGTGGCCAAGAATGGAGATGTTAGGGGCTCTGACTTCATTCTTCTGCTACTTGATCGTGAGGCCGGCCTCCCGCATCCTGCAAAATACCCTGTTTAAAGTCCAAAGATTGTCTTCCCTTCCCCAGAGCTCTCTGAGGACTACGAGCGGTCCATGCACATGTTCAAATATCAACTCAAACGAAGAAAGCTCCAGAATCGCCGGGGGTACCTCTCTGTATGCGAACAGAAGCGGAGCGATATAATGATCCCAAATTTTGGGCTGCTTCAGACTGGCGGATGGTTCCTTCTTTAAGCAGGTGGCCAAGAATGGAGATGTTAGGGGCTCCGACTTCATTCTTCTGCTACTTGATCGTGAGGCCGGCCTCGCGCACTCTGCAAAATCGCCTGTTTAAAGTCCAAAGATTTTCTTCCCTTCCCCAGAGCTCTCTGAGGACTACGAGCGGTCCATGCACATGTCCAAATATCAACTCAAACGGAGAAAGCTCCAGAATCGCCGGGGGTACCTCTCTGTATGCGAACAGAAGCGGAGCGATATAATGATCCCAAATTTTGGGCTGCTTCAGACTGGCGGATGGTTCCTTCTTTAAGCTGGTGGCCAAGAAAGGAGATGTTAGGGGCTCCGACTTCATTCTTCTGCTACTTGATCGTGAGGCCGGCCTCGCACAGCCTGCAAAATCGCCTGTTTAAAGTCCAAAGATTTTCTTCCCTTCTCCAGAGCTCTCTGAGGACTGCGACCGGTCCACGCACATGTGACCAAATATCAACTCAAACGGAGAACACTCCAGAATCGCCGGGCGTACCTCTCTGTATGCGAACAGAAGCGGAGCGATATAATGATCCCAAGATTTTGGGCTGCTTCTGACTGGCGGATGGTTCCTTCTTAAAGCTGGTGGCCAAGAAAGGAGATGTTAGGGGCTCCGACTTCATTCTTCTGCTACTTGATCGTGAGGCCGGCCTCGCGCACCCTGCAAAATCGCCTGTTTAAAGTCCAAAGATTTTCTCCCCTTCTCCAGAGCTCTCTGAGGACTGCGACCGTCCACGCACATGTCGACCAAATATCAACTCAAACGAAGAACACTCCAGAATCGCCGGGGGTACCTCTCTGTATGCGAACAGAAGCGGAGCGATGTAATGATCCCAAGTTTTGGGCTGCTTCTGACTGGCGCATGGTTCCTTCTTTAAGCTGGTGGCCAAGAGAGGAGATGTTAGGGGCTCCGGCTTCATTCTTCAGCTACTTGATCGTGAGGCCGGCCTCGCGCACCCTGCAAAATCGCCTGTTTAAAGTCCAAAAATTTTCTTCCCTTCCCCAGAGCTCTCTGAGGACTACGAGCGGTCCATGCACATGTCCAAATATCAACTCAAACGGAGAAAGCTCCAGAATCGCCGGGGGTACCTCTCTGTATGCGAACAGAAGCGGAGCGTTATAATGATCCCATATTTTGGGCTGCTTCAGACTGGCGGATGGTTCCTGCTTTAAGCTGGTGGCCAAGAAAGGAGATGTTAGGGGCTCCGACTTCATTCTTCAGCTACTTGATCGTGAGGCCGGCCTCGACCACCCTGCAAAATAGCCTGTTTAAAGTCCAAATATTTTCTTCCCTTCCCCAGAGCTCTCTGAGGACTACGAGCGGTCCATGCACATGTCCAAATATCAACTCAAACGGAGAAAGCTCCAGAATCGCCGGGGGTACCTCTCTGTATGCGAACAGAAGCGGCGCTATATAATGATCCCAAATTTTGGGCTGCTTCAGACTGGCGGATGGTTCCTTCTTTAAGCTGGTGGCCAAGAAAGGAGATGTTAGGGGCTCCGACTTCATTCTTCTGCTACTTGATCGTGAGGCCGGCCTCGACCACCCTGCAAAATAGCCTGTTTAAAGTCCAATGATTTTCTTCCCTTCCCCAGAGCTCTCTGAGGACTACGAGCGGTCCATGCACATGTCCAAATATCAACTCAAACGGAGAAAGCTCCAGAATCGCCGGGGGTACCTCTCTGTATGCGAACAGAAGCGGAGCGTTATAATGATCCCATATTTTGGGCTGCTTCAGACTGGCGGATGGTTCCTTCTTTAAGCTGGTGGCCAAGAAAGAAGATGTTAGGGGCTCCGACTTCATTCTTCTGCTACTTGATCGTGAGGCCGGCCTCGACCACCCTGCAAAATCGCCTGTTTAAAGTCCAATGATTTTCTCCCCTTCTCCAGAGCTCTCTGAGGACTGCGACCGGTCCACGCACATGTCGACCAAATATCAACTCAAACGGAGAACACTCCAGAATCGCCGGGGGTACCTCTCTGTATGCGAACAGAAGCGGAGCGATTTAATGATGCCAAGTTTTGGGCTGCTTCTGACTGGCGGATGGTTCCTTCTTTGGCTGGTGGCCAAGAAAGGAGAGGTTAGGGGCTCCGACTTCATTCTTCTGCTACTTGATCGTGAGGCCGGCCTCGCGCACCCTGCAAAATCGCCTGTTTAAAGTTCAAAGATTTTCTTCCCTTCTCCAGAGCTCTCTGAGGACTGCGAGCGGTCCATGCACATGTCCAAATATCAGCTCAAACGGAAGAACACTCCAGAATCGCCGGGGGTACCTCTCTGTATGCGAACAGAAGCGGAGCGATATAATGACCCCATGTTTTGGGCTGCCTCTGACTGGCGGTGGGTTCCTTCTTTAATCTCGTGGCCAAGAAAGGAGATGTTAGGGGCTCCGACTTCGTTCTTCAGCTACTTGATCGTGAGGCCGGCCTCGCGCACCCTGCAAAATCGCATGTTTAAAGTTCAAAGATTTTCTTCCCTTCTCCAGAGCTCTCTGAGGACTGCGAGCGGTCCATGCACATGTCCAAAAATCAACTCAAACGGAAAACACTCCAGAATCGCCGGGGGTTCCTCTCTGTATGCAATCAGAAGCCGAGCGATGTAATGATTCCAAGTTTTGGGCTGCTTCTGACTGGCGGATGGTTCCTTCTTTAAGCTGGTAGCCAAGAAAGGAGATCTTAGGGGCTCCGACTTCATTCTTCTGCTACTTGATCGTGAGGCCGGCCTCGCGCACCCTGCAAAATCGCCTGTTTAAAGTCCATAGATTTTCTTCCCTTCCCCAGAGCTCTCTGAGGACTACGAGCGGTTCATGCACATGTCCAAATATCAACTCAAACGGAAAACACTCCAGAATCGCCGGGGGTACCTCTCTGTATGCGAACAGAAGCGGAGCGATATAATGACCCCATGTTTTGGGCTGCCTCTGACTGGCGGATGGTTCCTTCTTTAATCTCGTGGCCAAGAAAGGAGATGTTAGGGGCTCCGACTTCGTTCTTCAGCTACTTGATCGTGAGGCCGGCCTCGCGCACTCTGCAAAATCGCCTGTTTAAAGTTCAAAGATTTTCTTCCCTTCTCCAGAGCTCTCTGAGGACTGCGAGCGGTCCATGCACATGTCCAAAAATCAACTCAAACGGAAAACACTCCAGAATCGCCGGGGGTTCCTCTCTGTATGCAAACAGAAGCGGAGCGATGTAATGATCCCAAGTTTTGGGCTGCTTCTGACTGGCGGATGGTTCCTTCTTTAAGCTGGTAGCCAAGAAAGGAGATGTTAGGGGCTCCGACTTCATTCTTCTGCTACTTGATCGTGAGGCCGGCCTCGCGCACCCTGCAAAATCGCCTGTTTAAAGTCCAAAGATTTTCTTCCCTTCCCCAGAGCTCTCTGAGGACTACGAGCGGTTCATGCACATGTCCAAATATCAACTAAAACGGAGAAAGCTCCAGAATCGCCGGGGGTACCTCTCTGTATGCGAACAGAAGCGGAGCGTTATAATGATCCCATATTTTGGGCTGCTTCAGACTGGCGGATGGTTCCTTCTTTAAGCTGGTGGCCAAGAAAAGATGTTAGGGGCTCCGACTTCATTCTTCTGCTCCTTGATCGTGAGGCCGGCCTCGACCACCCTGCAAAATAGCCTGTTTAAAGTCCAAATATTTTCTTCCCTTCCCCAGAGCTCTCTGAGGACTACGCGCGGTCCATGCACATGTCCAAATATCAACTCAAACGGAGAAACCTCCAGAATCGCCGGGGGTACCTCTCTGTATGCGAACAGAAGCGGAGCGATATAATGATCCCAAGTTTTGGGCTGCTTCAGACTGGCGGATGGTTCCTTCTTTAAGCTGGTGGCCAAGAAAGGAGATGTTAGGGGCTCCGACTTCATTCTTCTGCTACTTGATCGTGAGGCCGGCCTCGCGCACCCTGCAAAATCGCCTATTTAGTGTCCAAAGATTTTCTCCCCTTCTCCAGAGCTCTCTGAGGACTGCGACCGGTCCACGCACATGTCCAAATATCAACTCAAACGGCGAACACTCCAGAATCGCCGGGGGTACCTCTCTGAATGCGAACAGAAGCGCAACGATTTGATGATGCCAAGTTTTGGGCTGCTTCTGACTGGCGGATGCTTCCTTCTTAAAGCTGGCGGCCAAGAAAGGAGATGTTAGGGGCTCCGACTTCATTCTTCAGCTACTTGATCGTGAGGCCGGCCTCGACCACCCTGCAAAATAGCCTGTTTAAAGTCCAAAGATTTTCTTCCCTTCCCCAGAGCTCTCTGAGGACTACGAGCGGTCCATGCACATGTCCAAATATCAACTCAAACGGAGAAAGCTCCAGAATCGCCGGGGGTACCTCTCTGTATGCGAACAGAAGCGGCGCGATATAATGATCCCAAGTTTTGGGCTGCTTCAGACTGGCGGATGGTTCCTTCTTTAAGCTGGTGGCCAAGAATGGAGATGTTAGGGGCTCCGACTTCATTCTTCTGCTACTTGATCGTGAGGCCGGCCTCGCGCACCCTGCAAAATCGCCTGTTTAGTGTCCAAAGATTTTCTCCCCTTCTCCAGAGCTCTCTGAGGACTGCGACCGGTCCACGCACATGTCCAAATATCAACTCAAACGGCGAACAGCTCCAGAATCGCCGGGGGTACCTCTCTGTATGCGAACAGAAGCGGAGCGATTTGTTGATCCCAAGTTTTGGGCTGCTTCTGACTGGCGGATGGTTCCTTCTTTAAGCTGGTGGCCAAGAAAGGAGATGTTAGGGGCTCCGACTTCATTCTTCTGCTACTTGATCGTGAGGCCGGCCTCGCACACCCTGCAAAATCGCCTGTTTAAAGTCCAAAGATTTTCTTCCCTTCTCCAGAGCTCTCTGAGGACTGCGACCGGTCCACGCTCATGTCGACCAAATATCAACTCAAACGGAGAACACTCCAGAATCGCCGGGGGTACCTCTCTGTATGCGAACAGAAGCGGAGCAATATAATGATTCCATGTTTTGGGCTGCTTCTGACTGGCGGATGGTTCCTTCTTAATGCTGGTTGCCAAGAAAGGAGATGTTAGGGGCTCCGACTTCATTCTTGTGCTACTTGATCGTGAGGCCGGCCTCGCGCACCCTGCAAAATCGCCTATTTAAAGTCCAAAGATTTTCTCCCCTTCTCCAGAGCTCTCTGAGGACTGCGACCGGTCCACGCACATGTCCAAATATCAACTCATACGAAGAACACTCCAGAATCGCCGGGGGTACCTCTCTGAATGCGAACAGAAGCGCAGCGATTTAATGATGCCAAGTTTTGGGCTGCTTCTGACTGGCGGATGGTTCCTTCTTTAAGCTGGTGGCCAAGAAAGGAGATGTTAGGGGCTCCGACTTCATTCTTCAGCTACTTGATCGTGAGGCCGGCCTCGACCACCCTGCAAAATAGCCTGTTTAAAGTCAAAAGAGTTTCTTCCCTTCCCCAGAGCTCTCTGAGGACTGCGAGCGGTCCATGCACATGTCCAAAAATCAACTCAAACGGAAAACACTTCAGAATCGCCGGGGGTACCTCTCTGTATGCAAACAGAAGCGGAGCGATGTAATGATCCCAAGTTTTGGGCTGCTTCTGACTGGCGGATGGTTCCTTCTTTAAGCAGGTGGCCAAGAAAGAAGATGTTAGGGGCTCCGACTTCATTCTTCTGCTACTTGATCGTGAGGCCGCCCTCGACCACCCTGCAAAATAGCCTGTTTAAAGTACAATGTTTTTCTCCCCTTCTCCAGAGCTCTCTGAGGACTGCGACCGGTCCACGCACATGTCGACCAAATATCAACTCAAACGGAGAACACTCCAGAATCGCCGGGGGTACCTCTCTGTATGCGAACAGAAGCGGAGCGATTTAATGATCCCAAGTTTTGGGCTGCTTCTGACTGGCGGATGGTTCCTTCTTTGGGCTGGTGGCCAAGAAAGGAGATGTTAGGGGCTCCGACTTCGTTCTTCAGCTACTTGATCGTGAGGCCGGCCTCGCGCACCCTGCAAAATCGCCTGTTTAAAGTTCAAAGATTTTCTTCCCTTCTCCAGAGCTCTCTGAGGACTGCGAGCGGTCCATGCACATGTCCAAAAATCAACTCAAACGGAAAACACTCCAGAATCACCGGGGGTACCTCTCTGTATGCAAACAGAAGCGGAGCGATGTAATGATCCCAAGTTTTGGGCTGCTTCTGACTGGTGGATTGTCCCTTCTTTAAGCAGGTGGCCAAGAATGGAGATGTTAGGGGCTCCGACTTCATTCTTCTGCTACTTGATCGTGAGGCCGGCCTCGCGCACCCTGCAAAATCGCCTGTTTAAAGTCCAAAAATTTTCTTCCCTTCCCCAGAGCTCTCTGAGGACTACGAGCGGTTCATGCACATGTCCAAATATCAACTCAAACGGAGAAAGCTCCAGAATCGCCGGGGGTACCTCTCTGTATGCGAACAGAAGCGGAGCGTTATAATGATCCCATATTTTGGGCTGCTTCAGACTGGCGGATGGTTCCTGCTTTAAGCTGGTGGCCAAGAAAAAGATGTTAGGGGCTCC
Source organism: Amblyomma americanum (assembly GCA_030143305.2). NCBI lineage: Eukaryota > Metazoa > Arthropoda > Arachnida > Ixodida > Ixodidae > Amblyomma > Amblyomma americanum. Next base: position 110,806 of record JARKHS020017142.1, read on the forward strand.
GACTTCATTCTTCAGCTACTTGATCGTGGGGCCGGCCTCGACCACCCTGCAAAATAGCCTGTTTAAAGTCCAAAGATTTTTTTCCCTTCCCCAGAGCTCTCTGAGGACTACGAGCGGTCCATGCACATGTCCAAATATCAACTCAAACGGAGAAAGCTCCAGAATCGCCGGGGGTACCTCTCTGTATGCGAACAGAAGCGGCGCGATATAATGATCCCAAATTTTGGGCTGCTTCAGACTGGCGGATGGTTCCTTCTTTAAGCTGGTGGCCAAGAAAGGAGATGTTAGGGGCTCCGACTTCATTCTTCTGCTACTTGATCGTGAGGCCGGCCTCGCGCACCCTGCAAAATCGCCTGTTTAAAGTCCAAAGATTTTCTTCCCTTCCCCAGAGCTCTCTGAGGACTACGAGCGGTCCATGCACATGTCCAAATATCAACTCAAACGGAGAAAGCTCCAGAATCGCCGGGGGTACCTCTCTGTATGCGAACAGAAGCGGAGCGATATAATGATCCCAAATTTTGGGCTGCTTCAGACTGGCGGATGGTTCCTTCTTTAAGCAGGTGGCCAAGAATGGAGATGTTAGGGGCTCCGACTTCATTCTTCTGCTACTTGATCGTGAGGCCGGCCTCGACCACCCTGCAAAATAGCCTGTTTAAAGTCCAATGATTTTCTTCCCTTCCCCAGAGCTCTCTGAGGACTACGAGCGGTCCATGCACATGTCCAAATATCAACTCAAACGGAGAAAGCTCCAGAATCGCCGGGGGTACCTCTCTGTATGCGAACAGAAGCGGCGCGATATAATGATCCCAAATTTTGGGCTGCTTCTGACTGGCGGATGGTTCCTTCTTTAAGCTGGTGGCCAAGAATGGAGATGTTACGGGCTCCGACTTCATTCTTCAGCTACTTGATCGTGAGGCCGGCCTCGCGCACTCTGCAAAATCCCCTGTTTAAAGTCCAAAGATTTTCTTCCCTTCCCCAGAGCTCTCTGAGGACTACGAGCGGTCCATGCACATGTCCAAATATCAACTAAAACGGAGAAAGCTCCAGAATCGCCGGGGGTACCTCTCTGTATGCGAACAGAAGCGGAGCGTTATAATGATCCCATATTTTGGGCTGCTTCTGACTGGCGGATGGTTCCTTCTTTAAGCTGGTGGCCAAGAAAGGAGATGTTAGGGGCTCCGACTTCATTCTTCTGCTACTTGATCGTGAGGCCGGCCTCGACGCACCCTGCAAAATCGCCTGTTTAAAGTCCAATGATTTTCTCCCCTTCTCCAGAGCTCTCTGAGGACTGCGACCGGTCCACGCACATGTCGACCAAATATCAACTCAAACGGAGAACACTCCAGAATCGCCGGGGGTACCTCTCTGTATGCGAACAGAAGCGGAGCGATTTAATGATGCCAAGTTTTGGGCTGCTTCTGACTGGCGGATGGTTCCTTCTTTGGGCTGGTGGCCAAGAAAGGAGATGTTAGGGGCTCCGACTTCGTTCTTCAGCTACTTGATCGTGAGGCCGGCCTCGCGCACCCTGCAAAATCGCCTGTTTAAAGTTCAAAGATTTTCTTCCCTTCTCCAGACCTCTCTGAGGACTGCGAGCGGTCCATGCACATGTCCAAAAATCAACTCAAACGGAAAACACTCCAGAATCGCCGGGGGTACCTCTCTGTATGCAAACAGAAGCGGAGCGATGTAATGATCCCAAGTTTTGGGCTGCTTCTGACTGGCGGATGGTTCCTTCTTTAAGCTGGTGGCCAAGAATGGAGATGTTAGGGGCTCCGACTTCATTCTTCTGCTACTTGATCGTGAGGCCGGCCTCGCGCACCCTGCAAAATCGCCTGTTTAAAGTCCAAAAATTTTCTTCCCTTCCCCAGAGCTCTCTGAGGACTACGAGCGGTTCATGCACATGTCCAAATATCAACTAAAACGGAGAAAGCTCCAGAATCGCCGGGGGTACCTCTCTGTATGCGAACAGAAGCGGAGCGTTATAATGATCCCATATTTTGGGCTGCTTCAGACTGGCGGATGGTTCCTGCTTTAAGCTGGTGGCCAAGAAAAAGATGTTAGGGGCTCCGACTTCATTCTTCAGCTACTTGATCGTGAGGCCGGCCTCGACCACCCTGCAAAATAGCCTGTTTAAAGTCCAAATATTTTCTTCCCTTCCCCAGAGCTCTCTGAGGACTACGAGCGGTCCATGCACATGTCAAATATCAACTCAAACGGAGAAAGCTCCAGAATCGCCGGGGGTACCTCTCTGTATGCGAACAGAAGCGGCGCGATATAATGATCCCAAATTTTGGGCTGCTTCAGACTGGCGGATGGTTCCTTCTTTAAGCAGGTGGCCAAGAATGGAGATGTTAGGGGCTCCGACTTCATTCTTCTGCTACTTGATCGTGAGGCCGGCCTCGACCACCCTGCAAAATAGCCTGTTTAAAGTCCAATGATTTTCTTCCCTTCCCCCGAGCTCTCTGAGGACTACGAGCGGTCCATGCACATGTCCAAATATCAACTCAAACGGAGAAAGCTCCAGAATCGCCGGGGGTACCTCTGTATGCGAACAGAAGCGGCGCGATATAATGATCCCAAATTTTGGGCTGCTTCAGACTGGCGGATGGTTCCTTCTTTAAGCAGGTGGCCAAGAATGGAGATGTTAGGGGCTCCGACTTCATTCTTCTGCTACTTGATCGTGAGGCCGGCCTCGCGCACTCTGCAAAATCGCCTGTTTAAAGTCCAAAGATTTTCTTCCCTTCCCCAGAGCTCTCTGAGGACTACGAGCGGTTCATGCACATGTCCAAATATCAACTAAAACGGAGAAAGCTCCAGAATCGCCGAGGGTACCTCTCTGTATGCGAACAGAAGCGGAGCGTTATAATGATCCCATATTTTGGGCTGCTTCAGACTGGCGGATGGTTCCTTCTTTAAGCTGGTGGCCAAGAAAGAAGATGTTAGGGGCTCCGACTTCATTCTTCTGCTACTTGATCGTGAGGCCGGCCTCGACCACCCTGCAAAATAGCCTGTTTAAAGTCCAATGATTTTCTCCCCTTCTCCAGAGCTCTCTGAGGACTGCGACCGGTCCACGCACATGTCGACCAAATATCAACTCAAACGGAGAACACTCCAGAATCGCAGGGGGTACCTCTCTGTATGCGAACAGAAGCGGAGCGATTTAATGATGCCAAGTTTTGGGCTGCTTCTGACTGGCGGATGGTTCCTTCTTTGGGCTGGTGGCCAAGAAAGGAGAGGTTAGGGGCTCCGACTTCATTCTTATGCTACTTGATCGTGAGGCCGGCCTCGCGGACCCTGCAAAATCGCCTGTTTAATGTTCAAAGATTTTCTTCCCTTCTCCAGAGTTCTCTGAGGACTGCGAGCGGTCCATGCACATGTCCAAATATCAGCTCAAACGGAAAACACTCCAGAATCGCCGGGGGTACCTCTCTGTATGCGAACAGAAGCGGAGCGATATAATGACCCCATGTTTTGGGCTGCCTCTGACTGGCGGATGGTTCCTTCTTTAATCTCGTGGCCAAGAAAGGAGATGTTAGGGGCTCCGACTTCGTTCTTCAGCTACTTGATCGTGAGGCCGGCCTCGCGCACCCTGCAAAATCGCCTGTTTAAAGTTCAAAGATTTTCTTCCCTTCTCCAGAGCTCTCTGAGGACTGCGAGCGGTCCATGCACATGTCCAAAAATCAACTCAAACGGAAAACACTCCAGAATCGCCGGGGGTTCCTCTCTGTATGCGAACAGAAGCGGAGCGATGTAATGATCCCAAGTTTTGGGCTGCTTCTGACTGGCGGATGGTTCCTTCTTTAAGCTGGTAGCCAAGAAAGGAGATCTTAGGGGCTCCGACTTCATTCTTCTGCTACTTGATCGTGAGGCCGGCCTCGCGCACCCTGCAAAATCGCCTGTTTAAAGTCCAAAGATTTTCTTCCCTTCCCCAGAGCTCTCTGAGGACTACGAGCGGTCCATGCACATGTCCAAATATCAACTAAAACGGAAAACACTCCAGAATCGCCGGGGGTACCTCTCTGTATGCGAACAGAAGCGGAGCGATATAATGATCCCATGTTTTGGGCTGCCTCTGACTGGCGGATGGTTCCTTCTTTAAGCTGGTGGCCAAGAAAGGAGATGTTAGGGGCTCCGACTTCATTCTTCAGCTACTTGATCGTGAGGCCGGCCTCGCGCACCCTGCAAAATCGCCTGTTTAAAGTCCAAAGATTTTCTTCCCTTCTCCAGAGCTCTCTGAGGACTGCGAGCGGTCCATGCACATGTCCAAAAATCAACTCAAACGGAAAACACTCCAGAATCGCCGGGGGTTCCTCTCTGTATGCAAACAGAAGCGGAGCGATGTAATGATCCCAAGTTTTGGGCTGCTTCTGACTGGCGGATGGTTCCTTCTTTAAGCTGGTAGCCAAGAAAGGAGATGTTAGGGGCTCCGACTTCATTCTTCTGCTACTTGATCGTGAGGCCGGCCTCGCGCACCCTGCAAAATCGCCTGTTTAAAGTCCAAAGATTTTCTTCCCTTCCCCAGAGCTCTCTGAGGACTACGAGCGGTTCATGCACATGTCCAAATATCAACTAAAACGGAGAAAGCTCCAGAATCGCCGGGGGTACCTCTCTGTATGCGAACAGAAGCGGAGCGTTATAATGATCCCATATTTTGGGCTGCTTCAGACTGGCGGATGGTTCCTTCTTTAAGCTGGTGGCCAAGAAAGAAGATGTTAGGGGCTCCGACTTCATTCTACTGCTACTTGATCGTGAGGCCGGCCTCGACCACCCTGCAAAATAGCCTGTTTAAAGTCCAAAGATTTTCTTCCCTTCTCCAGAGCTCTCTGAGGACTCCGACGGTCCACGCACATGTCCAAATATCAACTCAAACGGAGAAACACTCCAGAATCGCCGGGGGTATCTCTCTGTATGCGAACAGAAGCGCAGCGATTTAATGATGCCAAGTTTTGGGCTGCTTCTGACTGGCGGATGCTTCCTTCTTTAAGCTGGTGGCCAAGAAAGGAGATGTTAGGGGCTCCGACTTCATTCTTCAGCTACTTGATCGTGAGGCCGGCCTCGACCACCCTGCAAAATAGCCTGTTTAAAGTCCAAAGATTTTCTTCCCTTCCCCAGAGCTCTCTGAGGACTGCGAGCGGTCCATGCACATGTCCAAAAATCAACTCAAACGGAAAACACTCCAGAATCGCCGGGGGTACCTCTCTGTATGCAAACAGAAGCGGAGCGATGTAATGATCCCAAATTTGGGCTGCTTCAAACTGGCGGGTGGTTCCTTCTTTAAGCGGGTGGCCAAGAATGGAGATGTTAGGGGCTCCGACTTCATTCTTCTGCTACTTGATCGTGAGGCCGGCCTCGCGCACCCTGCAAAATAGCCTGTTTAAAGTCCAAAGATTTTCTTCCCTTCTCCAGAGCTCTCTGAGGACTGCGAGCGGTCCATGCACATGTCCAAATATCAACTCAAACAGAGAAAGCTCCAGAATCGCCGGGGGTACCTCTCTGTATGCGAACAGAAGCGGAGCGATATAATGATCCCAAGTTTTGGGCTGCTTCTGACTGGCGGATGGTTCCTTCTTTAAGCTGGTGGCCAAGAAAGGAGATGTTAGGGGCTCCGACTTCATTCTTCTGCTACTTGATCGTGAGGCCGGCCTCGCGCACTCTGCAAAATCGCCTATTTAAAGTCCAATGATTTTCTCCCCTTCTCCAGAGCTCTCTGAGGACTGCGACCGGTCCACGCACATGTCGACCAAATATCAACTCAAACGGAGAACACTCCAGAATCGCCGGGGGTACCTCTCTGTATGCGAACAGAAGCGGAGCGATTTAATGATGCCAAGTTTTGGGCTGCTTCTGACTGGCGGATGGTTCCTTCTTTAAGCTGGTGGCCAAGAAAGGAGATGTTAGGGGCTCCGACTTCATTCTTCAGCTACTTGATCGTGAGGCCGGCCTCGCGCACCCTGCAAAATCGCCTGTTTAAAGTCCAAAGATTTTTTTCCCTTCTCCAGAGCTCTCTGAGGACTGCGACCGGTCCACGCTCATGTCGACCAAATATCAACTCAAACGGAGAACACTCCAGAATCGCCGGGGGTACCTCTCTGTATGCGAACAGAAGCGGAGCGATATAATGATCCCAAGTTTTGGGCTGCTTCTGACTGGCGGATGGTTCCTTCTTAAGCTGGTGGCCAAGAAAGGAGATGTTAGGGGCTCCGACTTCATTTTTCTGCTACTTGATCGTGAGGCCGGCCTCGCGCACCCTGCAAAATCGCCTATTTAAAGTCCAAAGATTTTCTCCCCTTCTCCAGAGCTCTCTGAGGACTGCGACCGGTCCACGCACATGTCGACCAAATATCAACTCAAACGGAGAACACTCCAGAATCGCCGGGGGATCTCTCTGAATGCGAACAGAAGCGCAGCGATTTAATGATGCCAAGTTTTGGGCTGCTTCTGACTGGCGGATGGTTCCTTCTTTAAGCTGGTGGCCAAGAAAGGAGATGTTAGGGGCTCCGACTTCATTCTTCAGCTACTTGATCGTGAGGCCGGCCTCGACCACCCTGCAAAATAGCCTGTTTAAAGTCAAAAGATTTTCTTCCCTTCCCCAGAGCTCTCTGAGGACTGCGAGCGGTCCATGCACATGTCCAAAAATCAACTCAAACGGAAAACACTCCAGAATCGCCGGGGGTACCTCTCTGTATGCAAACAGAAGCGGAGCGATGTAATGATCCCAAGTTTTGGGCTGCTTCTGACTGGCGGATGGTTCCTTCTTTAAGCTGGTGGCCAAGAAAGAAGATGTTAGGGGCTCCGACTTCATTCTTCTGCTACTTGATCGTGAAGCCGGCCTCGACCACCCTGCAAAACCGCCTTTTTAAAGTCCAAAGATTTTCTTCCCTTCCCCATAGCTCTTTGAGGACTACGAGCGATCCATGCACATGTCCAAATATCAACTCAAGCGGAGAAAGCTCCAGAATCTCCGGGGGTACCTCTCTGTATGCGAACAGAAGGGGAGCGATATAATGATTCCAAGTTTTGGGCTGCTTCTGACTGGCGGATGGTTCCTTCTTAAAGCTGGTGGCCAAGAAAGGAGATGTTAGGGGCTCCGACTTCATTCATCTGCTACTTGATCGTGAGCCCGGCCTCGCGCACCCTGCAAAATCGCCTGCTTAAAGTCCAAAGATTTTCTCCCCTTCTTCCAGAGCTCTCTGAGGACTGCGACCGTCCACGCACATGTCGACCAAATATCAACTCAAACGAAGAACACTCCAGAATCTCCGGAGGTACCTCTCTGTATGCGAACAGAAGGGGAGCAATATAATGATTCCAAGTTTTGGGCTGCTTCTGACTGGCGGATGTTTCCTTCTTAAAGCTGGTGGCCAAGAAAGGAGATGTTAGGGGCTCCGACTTCATTTTTCTGCTACTTGATCGTGAGGCCGGCCTCGCGCACTCTGCAAAATCGCCTAATTAAAGTCCAATGATTTTCTCCCCTTCTCCAGAGCTCTCTGAGGACTGCGACCGGTCCACGCACATGTCGACCAAATGTCAACTAAAACGGAGAACACTCCAGAATCGCCGGGGGTACCTCTCTGTATGCGAACAGAAGCGGAGCGATTTAATGATGCCAAGTTTTGGGCTGCTTCTGACTGGCGGATGGTTCCTTCTTTAAGCTGATGGCCAAGAAAGGAGATGTTAGGGGCTCCGACTTCATTCTTCAGCTACTTGATCTTGAGGCCGGCCTCGCGCAGCCTGCAAAATCGCCTGTTTAAACTCCAAAGATTTTCTTTCCTTATCCAGAGCTCTCTGAGGACTGCGACCGGTCCGCGCACATGTCGACCAAATATCAACTCAAACGGAAAACACACCAGACTCGCCGGCGGTACCTCTCTGTATGCGAAAAGAAGCGGAGCGATGTAATGATCCCAAGTTTTGGGCTGCTTCTGAGTGGCGCATGGTTCCTTCTTTAAGCTGGTGGCCAAGAGAGGAGATGTTAGGGGCTCCGACTTCATTCTTCTGCTACTTGATCGTGAGGCCGGCCTCGCGCACCCTGCAAAATCGGCTGTTTAAAGTCCAAAGATTTTCTTCCCTTCCCCAGAGCTCTCTGAGGACTACGAGCGGTCCATGCACATGTCCAAATATCAACTCAAACGGAGAAAGCTCCAGAATCGCCGGGGGTACCTCTCTGTATGCGAACAGAAGCGGAGCTATATAATGATCCCAAATTTTGGGCTGCTTCAGACTGGCGGATGGTTGCTTCTTTAAGCTGGTGGCCAAGAAAGGAGATGTTAGGGGCTCCGACTTCATTCTTCTGCTACTTGATCGTGAGGCCGGCCTCGCGCACCCTGCAAAATCGCCTGTTTAAAGTCCAAAGATTTTCTTCCCTTCCCCAGAGCTCTCTGAGGACTACGAGCGGTCCATGCACATGTCCAAATATCAACTCAAACGGAGAAAGCTCCAGAATCGCCGGGGGTACCTCTCTGTATGCGAACAGAAGCGGAGCGATATAATGATCCCATAATTTGGGCTGCTTCAAACTGGCGGACGGTTCCTTCTTTAAGCCGGTGGCCAAGAATGGAGATGTTAGGGGCTCCGACTTCATTCTTCTGCTACTTGATCGTGAGGCCGGCCTCGCGCACCCTGCAAAATAGCCTGTTTAAAGTCCAAAGATTGTCTTCCCTTCCCCAGAGCTCTCTGAGGACTACGAGCGGTCCATGCACATGTCCAAATATCAACTCAAACGGAGAAAGCTCCAGAATCGCCGGGGGTATCTCTCTGTATGCGAACAGAAGCGGAGCGATATAATGATCCCAAATATCGGTCTGGTTCAGACTGGCGGATGGTCCCTTCTTTAAGCAGGTGGCCAAGAATGGAGATGTTAGGGGCTCCGACTTCATTCTTCTGCTACTTGATCGTGAGGCCGGCCTCGCGCACTCTGCAAAATCGCCTATTTAAAGTCCAATGATTTTCTCCCCTTCTCCAGAGCTCTCTGAGGACTGCGACCGGTCCACGCACATGTCGACCAAATATCAACTCAAACGGAGAACACTCCAGAATCGCCGGGGGTACCTCTCTGTATGCGAACAGAAGCGGAGCGATTTGTTGATGCCAAGTTTTGGGCTGCTTCTGACTGGCGGATGGTTCCTTCTTTAAGCTGGTGGCCAAGAAAGGAGATGTTAGGGGCTCCGACTTCATTCTTCTGCTACTTGATCGTGAGGCCGGCCTCGCGCACCCTGCAAAATCGCCTGTTTAAAGTCCAAAGATTTTCTCCCCTTCTCCAGAGCTCTCTGAGGACTGCGACCGGTCCACGCACATGTCGACCAAATATCAACTCAAACGAAGAACACTCCAGAATCGCCGGCGGTACCTCTCTGTATGCGAACAGAAGCGGAGCGTTATAATGATCCCAAGTTTTGGGCTGCTTCTGACTGGCGGATGGTTCCTTCTTTAAACTGGTGGCCAAGAAAGGAGATGTTAGAGGCTCCGACTTCATTCTTCTGCTTCTTGATCGTGAGGCCGGCCTCGCGCAGCCTGCAAAATCGCCTGTTTAAACTCCAAAGATTTTGTTTCCTTATCCAGAGCTCTCTGAGGACTGCGACCGGTCCGCGCACATGTCGACCAAATATCAACTCAAACGGAAAACACTCAAGAATCGCCGGGGGTACCTCTCTGTATGCAAACAGAAGCGGAGCGATGTAATGATCCCAAATTTTGGGCTGCTTCAGACTGGCGGATGGTTCCTTCTTTAAGCAGGTGGCCAAGAATGGAGATGTTAGGGGCTCCGACTTCATTCTTCTGCTACTTGATCGTGAGGCCGGCCTCGCACACCCTGCAAAATCGCCTGTTTAAAGTCCAAAGATTTTTTTCCCTTCTCCAGAGCTGTCTGAGGATTGCGACCGGTCCACGCTCATTTCGACCAAATATCAAATCAAACGGAGAACACTCCAGAATCTCCGGGGGTACCTCTCTGTATGCGAACAGAAGGGGTGCAATATAATGATTCCATGTTTTGGGCTGCTTCTGACTGGCGGATGGTTACTTCTTAATGCTGGTGGCCAAGAAAGGAGATGTTAGGGGCTCCGACTTCATTTTTCTGCTACTTGATCGTGAGGCCGGCCTCGCGCACCCTGCAAAATCGCCTATTTAAAGTCCAAAGATTTTCTCCCCTTCTCCAGAGCTCTCTGAGGACTGCGACCGGTCCACGCACATGTCCAAATATCAACTCAAACGAAGAACACTCCAGAATCGCCGGGGGATCTCTCTGAATGCGAACAGAAGCGCAGCGATTTAATGATGCCAAGTTTTGGGCTGCTTCTGACTGGCGGATGGTTCCTTCTTTAAGCTGGTGGCCAAGAAAGGAGATGTTAGGGGCTCCGACTTCATTCTTCAGCTACTTGATCGTGATGCCGGCCTCGACCACCCTGCAAAATAGCCTGTTTAAAGTCCAAAGATTTTCTTCCCTTCCCCAGAGCTCTCTGAGGACTGCGAGCGGTCCATGCACATGTCCGAAAATCAACTCAAACGGAAAACACTCCAGAATCGCCGGGGGTACCTCTCTGTATGCGAACAGAAGGGGAGCAATATAATGATTCCAAGTTTTGGGCTGCTTCTGACTGGCGGATGTTTCCTTCTTAAAGCTGGTGGCCAAGAAAGGAGATGTTAGGGGCTCCGACTTCATTTTTCTGCTACTTGATAGTGAGGCCGGCCTCGCGCACTCTGCAAAATCGCCTAATTAAAGTCCAATGATTTTCTCCCCTTCTCCAGAGCTCTCTGAGGACTGCGACCGGTCCACGCACATGTCGACCAAATGTCAACTAAAACGGAGAACACTCCCGAATCGCCGGGGGTACCTCTCTGTATGCGAACAGAAGCGGAGCGATTTAATGATGCCAAGTTTTGGGCTGCTTCTGACTGGCGGATGGTTCCTTCTTTAAGCTGATGGCCAAGAAAGGAGATGTTAGGGGCTCCGACTTCATTCTTCAGCTACTTGATCTTGAGGCCGGCCTCGCGCAGCCTGCAAAATCGCCTGTTTAAACTCCAAAGATTTTCTTTCCTTATCCAGAGCTCTCTGAGGACTGCGACCGGTCCGCGCACATGTCGACCAAATATCAACTCAAACGGAAAACACACCAGACTCGCCGGCGGTACCTCTCTGTATGCGAACAGAAGCGGAGCGATGTAATGATCCCAAGTTTTGGGCTGCTTCTGAGTGGCGCATGGTTCCTTCTTTAAGCTGGTGGCCAAGAGAGGAGATGTTAGGGGCTCCGACTTCATTCTTCTGCTACTTGATCGTGAGGCCGGCCTCGCGCACCCTGCAAAATCGGCTGTTTAAAGTCCAAAGATTTTCTTCCCTTCCCCAGAGCTCTCTGAGGACTACGAGCGGTCCATGCACATGTCCAAATATCAACTCAAACGGAGAAAGCTCCAGAATCGCCGGGGGTACCTCTCTGTATGCGAACAGAAGCGGAGCTATATAATGATCCCAAATTTTGGGCTGCTTCAGACTGGCGGATGGTTGCTTCTTTAAGCTGGTGGCCAAGAAAGGAGATGTTAGGGGCTCCGACTTCATTCTTCTGCTACTTGATCGTGAGGCCGGCCTCGCGCACCCTGCAAAATCGCCTGTTTAAAGTCCAAAGATTTTCTTCCCTTCCCCAGAGCTCTCTGAGGACTACGAGCGGTCCATGCACATGTCCAAATATCAACTCAAACGAAGAAAGCTCCAGAATCGCCGTGGGTACCTCTCTGTATGCGAACAGAAGCGGAGCTATATAATGATCCCAAATTTTGGGCTGCTTCAGACTGGCGGATGGTTGCTTCATTAAGCTGGTGGCCAAGAAAGGAGATGTTAGGGGCTCCGAATTCATTCTTCTGCTACTTGATCGTGAGGCCGGCCTCGCACAGCCTGCAAAATCGCCTGTTTAAAGTCCAAAGATTTTTTTCCCTTCTCCAGAGCTGTCTGAGGATTGCGACCGGTCCACGCTCATTTCGACCAAATATCAACTCAAACGGAGAACACTCCAGAATCTCCGGGCGTACCTCTCTGTATGCGAACAGAAGGGGAGCGATATAATATTTCCAAGTTTTGGGCTGCTTCTGACTGGCGGATGGTTCCTTCTTAAAGCTGGTGGCCAAGAAAGGAGATGTTAGGGGCTCCGACTTCATTCTTCTGCTACTTGATCGTGAGGCCGGCCTCGCGCACCCTGCAAAATCGCCTGTTTAAAGTCCAAAGATTTTCTCCCCTTCTCCAGAGCTCTCTGAGGACTGCGACCGTCCACGCACATGTCGACCAAATATCAACTCAAACGAAGAACACTCCAGAATCGCCGGGGTACCTCTATGTATGCGAACAGAAGCGGAGCGTTATAATGATCCCAAGTTTTGGGCTGCTTCTGACTGGCGGATGGTTCCTTCTTTAAGCTGGTGGCCAAGAAAGGAGATCTTAGAGGCTCCGACTTCATTCTTCTGCTTCTTGATCGTGAGGCCGGCCTCGCGCAGCCTGCAAAATCGCCTGTTTAAACTCCAAAGATTTTGTTTCCTTATCCAGAGCTCTCTGAGGACTGCGACCGGTCCGCGCACATGTCGACCAAATATCAACTCAAACGGAGAACACACCAGACTCGCCGGCGGTACCTCTCTGTATGCGAACAGAAGCGGAGAAATGTAATGATCCCAAGTTTTGGGCTGCTTCTGACTGGCGCATGGTTCCTTCTTTAAGCTGGTGGCGAAGAGAGGAGATGTTAGGGGCTCCGGCTTCATTCTTCAGCTACTTGATCGTGAGGCCGGCCTCGCGCACTCTGCAAAATCGCCTGTTTAAAGTCCAAAGATTTTCTTCCCTTCCCCAGAGCTCTCTGAGGACTACGAGCGGTTCATGCACATGTCCAAATATCAACTAAAACGGAGAAAGCTCCAGAATCGCCGGGGGTACCTCTCTGTATGCGAACAGAAGCGGAGCGTTATAATGATCCCATATTTTGGGCTGCTTCAGACTGGCGGATGGTTCCTTCTTTAAGCTGGTGGCCAAGAAAGAAGATGTTACGGGCTCCGACTTCATTTTTCTGCTACTTGATCGTGAGACCGGCCTCGCGCACCCTGCAAAATCGCCTATTTAAAGTCCAAAGATTTTCTCCCCTTCTCCAGAGCTCTCTGAGGACTGCGACCGGTCCACGCACATGTCCAAATATCAACTCAAACGGCGAACACTCCAGAATCGCCGGTGGTACCTCTCTGAATGCGAACAGAAGCGCAACGATTTAATGATGCCAAGTTTTGGGCTGCTTCTGACTGGCGGATGGTTCCTTCTTTAAGCTGGTGGCCAAGAAAGGAGATGTTAGGGGCTCCGACTTCATTCATCTGCTACTTGATCATGAGCCCGGCCTCGCGCACCCTGCAAAATCGCCTGTTTAAAGTCCAAAGATTTTCTCCCCTTCTCCAGAGCTCTCTGAGGACTCCGACCGTCCACGCACATGTCGACCAAATATCAACTCAAACGAAGAACACTCCAGAATCGCCGGGGGTACCTCTATGTATGCGAACAGAAGCGGAGCGTTATAATGATCCCAAGTTTTGGGCTGCTTCTGACTGGCGGATGGTTCCTTCTTTAAGCTGGTGGCCAAGAAAGGAGATGTTAGAGGCTCCGACTTCATTGTTCTGCTTCTTGATCGTGAGGCCGGCCTCGTGCAGCCTGCAAAATTGCCTGTTTAAAGTCCAAAAATTTTCTTCCCTTCCCCAGAGCTCTCTGAGGACTACGAGCGGTCCATGCACATGTCCAAATATCATCTCAAGCGGAGAAAGCTCCAGAATCGCCGGGGGTCGCTCTCTGTATGCGAACCGAAGCGGAGCGATATAATGATCCCAAATTTTGGGCTGCTTCAAACTGGCGGATTGTTCCTTCTTTAAGCGGGTGGCCAAGAATGGAGATGTTAGGGGCTCCGACTTCATTTTTCTGCTACTTGATCGTGAGACCGGCCTCGCGCACCCTGCAAAATCGCCTGTTTAAAGTCCAAAGATTTTCTCCCCTTCTCCAGAGCTCTCTGAGGACTGCGACCGGTCCACGCACATGTCGACCAAATATCAACTCAAACGAAGAACACTCCAGAATCGCCGGGGGTACCTCTATGTATACGAACAGAAGCGGAGCGTTATAATGATCCCAAGTTTTGGGCTGCTTCTGACTGGCGGATGGTTCCTTCTTTAAGCTGGTGGCCAAGAAAGGAGATGTTAGGGGCTCCGACTTCATTCTTCAGCTACTTGATCGTGAGGCCGGCCTCGACCACCCTGCAAAATAGCCTGTTTAAAGTCCAAAGATTTTCTTCCCTTCCCCAGAGCTCTCTGAGGACTACGAGCGATCCATGCACATGTCCAAATATCAACTCAAACGGAGAAAGCTCCAGAATCTCCGGGGGTACCTCTCTGTATGCGAGCAGAAGGGGAGCGATATAATGATTCCAAGTTTTGGGCTGCTTCTGACTGGCGGATGGCTCCTTCTTAAAGCTGGTGGCCAAGAAAGGAGATGTTAGGGGCTCCGACTTCATTCATCTGCTACTTGATCATGAGCCCGGCCTCTCGCACCCTGCAAAATCGCCTGTTTAAAGTCCAAAGATTTTCTCCCCTTCTCCAGAGCTCTCTGAGGACTCCGACCGTCCACGCACATGTCGACCAAATAGCAACTCAAACGAAGAACACTCCAGAATCGCCGGGGGTACCTCTATGTATGCGAACAGAAGCGGAGCGTTATAATGATCCCAAGTTTTGGGCTGCTTCTGACTGGCGGATGGTTCCTTCTTTAAGCTGGTGGCCAAGAAAGGAGATGTTAGAGGCTCCGACTTCATTCTTCTGCTTCTTGATCGTGAGGCCGGCCTCGCGCAGCCTGCAAAATCGCCTGTTTAAAGTCCAAAGATTTTCTTCCCTTCCCCAGAGCTCTCTGAGGACTACGAGCGGTCCATGCACATGTCCAAATATCATCTCAAACGGAGAAAGCTCCAGAATCGCCGGGGGTCGCTCTCTGTATGCGAACCGAAGCGGAGCGATATAATGATCCCAAATTTTGGGCTGCTTCAAACTGGCGGATGGTTCCTTCTTTAAGCGGGTGGCCAAGAATGGAGATGTTAGGGGCTCCGACTTCATTTTTCTGCTACTTGATCGTGAGACCGGCCTCGCGCACCCTGCAAAATCGCCTATTTAAAGTCCAAAGATTTTCTCCCCTTCTCCAGAGCTCTCTGAGGACTGCGACCGGTCCACGCACATGTCCAAATATCAACTCAAACGGCGAACACTCCAGAATCGCCGGGGGTACCTCTCTGAATGCGAACAGAAGCGCAACGATTTAATGATGCCAAGTTTTGGGCTGCTTCTGACTGGCGGATGGTTCCTTCTTTAAGCTGGTGGCCAAGAAAGGAGATGTTAGGGGCTCCGACTTCATTGTTCAGCTACTTGATCGTGAGGCCGGCCTCGACCACCCTGCAAAATAGCCTGTTTAAAGTCCAAAGATTTTCTTCCCTTCCCCAGAGCTCTCTGAAGACTGCGAGCGGTCCATGCACATGTCCAAATATCAACTCAAACGGAAAACACTCCAGAATCGCCGGGGGTACCTCTCTGTATGCAAAAAGAAGCAGAGCGATGTAATGATCCCAAGTTTTGGGCTGCTTCTGACTGGCGGATGGTTCCTTCTTTAAGCGGGTGGCCAAGAATGGAGATGTTAGGGGCTCCGACTTCATTCTTCTGCTACTTGATCGTGAGGCCGGCCTCGCGCACCCTGCAAAATTGCCTGTTTAAAGTCCAAAGATTGTCTTCCCTTCCCCAGAGCTCTCTGAGGACTACGAGCGGTCCATGCACATGTCCAAATATCAACTCAAACGGAGAAAGCTCCAGAATCGCCGGGGGTATCTCTCTGTATGCGAACAGAAGCGGAGCGATATAATGATCCCAAATTTCGGTCTGCTTCAGACTGGCGGATGGTCCCTTCTTTAAGCAGGTGGCCAAGAATGGAGATGTTAGGGGCTCCGACTGCATTCTTCTGCTACTTGATCGTGAGGCCGGCCTCGCGCACTCTGCAAAATCGCCTATTTAAAGTCCAATGATTTTCTCCCCTTCTCCAGAGCTCTCTGAGGACTGCGACTGGTCCACGCACATGTCGACCAAATATCAACTCAAACGGAGAACACTCTAGATTCACCGGCGGTACCTCTCTGTATGCGAACAGAAGCAGAGCGATGTAATGATCCCAAGTTTTGGGCTGCTTCTGACTGGCGGATGATTCCTTCTTTAAGCTGGTGGTCAAGAAAGGAGATGTTAGGGGCTCCGACTTCATTCTTCTGCTACTTGATCATGAGGCCGGCCTCGCGCACCCTGCAAAATCGCCTGTTTAAAGTCCAAAGATTTTCTTCCCTTCCCCAGAGCTCTCTCACGACTGCGACCGGTCCGCGCACATGTCGACCAAATATCAACTCAAACGGAGAACACTCCAGACTCGCCGGCGGTACCTCTCTGTATGCGAACAGAAGCGGAGCGATGTAATGATCCCAAGTTTTGGGCTGCTTCTCACTGGCGGATGGTTCCTTCTTTAAGCTGGTGGCCAAGAAAGGAGATGTTAGGGGCTCCGACTTCATTCTTCTGCTACTTGATTGTGAGGCCGGCCTCGCGCACCCTGCAAAATCGCCTGTTTAACGTCCAAAGATTTTCTTCCCTTCCCCAGAGCTCTCTGAGGACTACGAGCGGTCCATGCACATGTCCAAATATCAACTCAAACGGAGAAAGCTCCAGAATCGCCGGCGGTACCTCTCTGTATGCGAACAGAAGCGGAGCTATATAATGATCCCAAATTTTGGGCTGCTTCAGACTGGCGGATGGTTGCTTCATTAAGCTGGTGGCCAAGAAAGGAGATGTTAGGGGCTCCGAATTCATTCTTCTGCTACTTGATCGTGAGGCCGGCCTCGCACACCCTGCAAGATCGCCTGTTTAAAGTCCAAAGATTTTCTTACCTTCCCCAGAGCTCTCTGAAGACTGCGAGCGGTCCATGCACATGTCCAAAAATCAACTCAAACGGAAAACACTCCAGAATCGCCGGGGGTACCTCTCTGTATGCAAAAAGAAGCAGAGCGATGTAATGATCCCAAGTTTTGGGCTGCTTCTGACTGGCGGATGGTTCCTTCTTTAAGCTGGTGGCCAAGAAAGAAGATGTTAGGGGCTCCGACTTCATTCTTCTGCTACTTGATCGTGAAGCCGGCCTCGACCACCCTGCAAAACCGCCTGTTTAAAGTCCAAAGATTTTCTTCCCTTCCCCAGAGCTCTCTGAGGACTACGAGCGGTCCATGCACATGTCCAAATATCATCTCAAGCGGAGAAAGCTCCAGAATCGCCGGGGGTCCTCTCTGTATGCGAACCGAAGCGGAGCGATATTATGATCCCAAATTTTGGGCTGCTTCAAACTGGCGGATGGTTCCTTCTTTAAGCGGGTGGCCAAGAAAGGAGATGTTAGGGGCTCCGACTTCATTCTTCTGCTACTTGATCGTGAGGCCGGCCTCGCGCACCCTGCAAAATCGCCTGTTTAAAGTCCAAAGATTTTCTCCCCTTCTCCAGAGCTCTCTGAGGACTCCGACCGTCCACGCACATGTCGACCAAAT
Source organism: Amblyomma americanum (assembly GCA_030143305.2). Lineage (NCBI taxonomy): Eukaryota > Metazoa > Arthropoda > Arachnida > Ixodida > Ixodidae > Amblyomma > Amblyomma americanum. Next base: position 128,403 of record JARKHS020017142.1, read on the forward strand.
ATCAACTCAAACGGAAGAACACTCCAGAATCGCCGGGGGTACCTCTCTGTATGCGAACAGAAGCGGAGCGTTATAATGATCCCAAGTTTTGGGCTGCTTCTGACTGGCGGATGGTTCCTTCTTTAAGCTGGTGGCCAAGAAAGGAGATGTTAGAGGCTCCGACTTCATTCTTCTGCTTCTTGATCGTGAGGCCGGCCTCGCGCAGCCTGCAAAATCGCCTGTTTAAAGTCCAAAGATTTTCTTCCCTTCCCCAGAGCTCTCTGAGGACTACGAGCGGTCCATGCACATGTCCAAATATCATCTCAAACGGAGAAAGCTCCAGAATCGCCGGGGGTCGCTCTCTGTATGCGAACCGAAGCGGAGCGATATAATGATCCCAAATTTTGGGCTGCTTCAAACTGGCGGATTGTTCCTTCTTTAAGCGGGTGGCCAAGAATGGAGATGTTAGGGGCTCCGACTTCATTTTTCTGCTACTTGATCGTGAGACCGGCCTCGCGCACCCTGCAAAATCGCCTATTTAAAGTCCAAAGATTTTCTCCCCTTCTCCAGAGCTCTCTGAGGACTGCGACCGGTCCACGCACATGTCGACCAAATATCAACTCAAACGAAGAACACTCCAGAATCGCCGGGGGTACCTCTATGTATACGAACAGAAGCGGAGCGTTATAATGATCCCAAGTTTTGGGCTGCTTCTGACTGGCGGATGGTTCCTTCTTTAAGCTGGTGGCCAAGAAAGGAGATGTTAGGGGCTCCGACTTCATTCTTCAGCTACTTGATCGTGAGGCCGGCCTCGACCACCCTGCAAAATAGCCTGTTTAAAGTCCAAAGATTTTCTTCCCTTCCCCAGAGCTCTCTGAGGACTACGAGCGGTCCATGCACATGTCCAAATATCAACTCAAACGGAGAAAGCTCCAGAATCGCCGGGGGTACCTCTCTGTATGCGAACAGAAGCGGAGCGATATAATGATCCCAAGTTTTGGGCTGCTTCTGACTGGCGGATGGTTCCTTCTTTAAGCGGGTGGCCAAGAATGGAGATGTTAGGGGCTCCGACTTCATTCTTCTGCTACTTGATCGTGAGCCCGGCCTCGCGCACCCTGCAAAATCGCCTGTTTAAAGTCCAAAGATTTTCTCCCCTTCTCCAGAGCTCTCTGAGGACTCCGACCGGTCCACGCACATGTCCAAATATCAACTCAAACGGAGAACACTCCAGAATCGCCGGGGGTACCTCTCTGTATGCGAACAGAAGCGGAGCGATTATAATGATCCCAAGTTTTGGGCTGCTTCTGACTGGCGGATGGTTCCTTCTTTAAGCTGGTGGCCAAGAAAGGAGATGTTAGGGGCTCCGACTTCATTCTTCTGCTACTTGATCGTGAGGCCGGCCTCGCGCACCCTGCAAAATCGCCTGTTTAAAGTCCAAAGATTTTCTCCCCTTCTCCAGAGCTCTCTGAGGACTCCGACCGTCCACGCACATGTCGACCAAATATCAACTCAAACGAAGAACACTTCAGAATCGCCGGGGGTACCTCTATGTATGCGAACAGTAGCGGAGCGTTATAATGATCCCAAGTTTTGGGCTGCTTATGACTGGCGGATGGTTCCTTCTTTAAGCTGGTGGCCAAGAAAGGAGATGTTAGAGGCTCCGACTTCATTGTTCTGCTTCTTGATCGTGAGGCCGGCCTCGCGCAGCCTGCAAAATCGCCTGTTTAAAGTCCAAAAATTTTCTTCCCTTCCCCAGAGCTCTCTGAGGACTACGAGCGGTCCATGCACATGTCCAAATATCATCTCAAGCGGAGAAAGCTCCAGAATCGCCGGGGGTCGCTCTCTGTATGCGAACCGAAGCGGAGCGATATAATGATCCCAAATTTTGGGCTGCTTCAAACTGGCGGATGGTTCCTTCTTTAAGCGGGTGTCCAAGAATGGAGATGTTAGGGGCTCCGACTTCATTTTTCTGCTACTTGATCGTGAGACCGGCCTCGCGCACCCTGCAAAATCGCCTATTTAAAGTCCAAAGATTTTCTCCCCTTCTCCAGAGCTCTCTGAGGACTGCGACCGGTCCACGCGTATGTCCAAATATCAACTCAAACGGCGAACACTCCAGAATCGCCGGGGGTACCTCTCTGAATGCGAACAGAAGCGCAACGATTTAATGATGCCAAGTTTTGGGCTGCTTCTGACTGGCGGATGGTTCCTTCTTTAAGCTGGTGGCCAAGAAAGGAGATGTTAGGGGCTCCGACTTCATTGTTCAGCTACTTAATCGTGAGGCCGGCCTCGACCACCCTGCAAAATAGCCTGTTTAAAGTCCAAAGATTTTCTTCCCTTCCCCAGAGCTCTCTGAAGACTGCGAGCGGTCCATGCACATGTCCAAAAATCAACTCAAACGGAAAACACTCCAGAATCGCCGGGGGTACCTCTCTGTATGCAAAAAGAAGCAGAGTGATGTAATGATCCCAAGTTTTGGGCTGCTTCTGACTGGCGGATGGTTCCTTCTTTAAGCTGGTGGCCAAGAAAGGAGATGTTAGGGGCTCCGGCTTCATTCTTCTGCTACTTGATCGTGAGGCCGGCCTCGCGCACCCTGCAAAATCGCCTGTTTAAAGTCCAAAGATTTTCTTCCCTTCCCCAGAGCTCTCTGAGGACTACGAGCGGTCCATGCACATGTCCAAAAATCAACTCAAACGGAGAAAGCTCCAGAATCGCCTGGGGTACCTCTCTGTATGCGAACAGAAGCGTAGCGATATAATGATCCCATAATTTGGGCTGCTTCAAACTGGCGGATGGTTCCTTCTTTAAGCGGGTGGCCAAGAATGGAGATGTTAGGGGCTCCGACATCATTCTTCTGCTACATGATCGTGAGGCCGGCCTCGCGCACCCTGCAAAATAGCCTGTTTAAAGTCCAAAGATTGTCTTCCCTTCCCTAGAGCTCTCTGAGGACTACGAGCGGTCCATGCACATGTCCAAATATCAACTCAAACGGAGAAAGCTCCAGAATCGCCGGGGGTATCTCTCTGTATGCGAACAGAAGCGGAGCGATATAATGATCCCAAATTTCGGTCTGCTTCAGACTGGCGGATGGTCCCTTCTTTAAGCAGGTGGCCAAGAATGGAGATGTTAGGGGCTCCGACTGCATTCTTCTGCTACTTGATCGTGAGGCCGGCCTCGCGCAGCCTGCAAAATCGCCTGTTTAAAGTCCAAAGATTTCCTTCCCTTATCCAGAGCTCTCTGAGGACTGCGACCGGTCCACGCACGTGTCGACCAAATATCAACTCAAATGGAGAACACTCTAGACTCACCGGCGGTACCTCTCTGTATGCGAACAGAAGCAGAGCGATGTAATGATCCCAAGTTTTGGGCTGCTTCTGACTGGCGGATGATTCCTTCTTTAAGCTGGTGGTCAAGAAAGGAGATGTTAGGGGCTCAGACTTCATTCTTCTGCTACTTGATCATGAGGCCGGCCTCGCGCACCCTGCAAAATGCCTGTTTAAAGTCCAAAGATTTTCTTCCCTTCCCCAGAGCTCTCTCACGACTGCGACCGGTCCGCGCACATGTCGACCAAATATCAACTCAAACGGAGAACACTCCAGACTCGCCGGCGGTACCTCTCTGTATGCGAACAGAAGCGGAGCGATGTAATGATCCCAAGTTTTGGGCTGCTTCTGACTGGCGGATGGTTCCTTCTTTAAGCTGGTGGCCAAGAAAGGAGATGTTAGGGGCTCCGACTTCATTCTTCTGCTATTTGATTGTGAGGCCGGCCTCGCGCACCCTGCAAAATCGCCTGTTTAACGTCCAAAGATTTTCTTCCCTTCCCCAGAGCTCTGTGAGGACTACGAGCGGTCCATGCACATGTCCAAATATCAACTCAAACGGAGAAAGCTCCAGAATCGCCGGCGGTACCTCTCTGTATGCGAACAGAAGCGGAGCTATATAATGATCCCAAATTTTGGGCTGCTTCAGACTGGCGGATGGTTGCTTCATTAAGCTGGTGGCCAAGAAAGGAGATGTTAGGGGCTCCGAATTCATTCTTCTGCTACTTGATCGTGAGGCCGACCTCGCACACCCTGCAAAATCGCCTGTTTAAAGTCCAAAGATTTTCTTCCCTTCCCCAGAGCTCTCTGAAGACTGCGAGCGGTCCATGCACATGTCCAAAAATCAACTCAAACGGAAAACACTCCAGAATCGCCGGGGGTACGTCTCTGTATGCAAAAAGAAGCAGAGCGATGTAATGATCCCAAGTTTTGGGCTGCTTCTGACTGGCGGATGGTTCCTTCTTTAAGTTGGTGGCCAAGAAAGAAGATGTTAGGGGCTCCGACTTCATTCTTCTGCTACTTGATCGTGAAGCCGGCCTCGACCACCCTGCAAAACCGCCTGTTTAAAGTCCAAAGATTTTCTTCCCTTCCCCATAGCTCTTTGAGGACTACGAGCGATCCATGCACATGTCCAAATATCAACTCAAACGGAGAAAGCTCCAGAATCTCCGGGGGTACCTCTCTGTATGCGAACAGAAGCGCAACGATTTAGAGATGCCAAGTTTTGGGCTGCTTCTGACTGGCGGATGGTTCCTTCTTTAAGCTGGTGGCCAAGAAAGGAGATGTTAGGGGCTCCGACTTCATTGTTCAGCTACTTGATCGTGAGGCCGGCCTCGACCACCCTGCAAAATAGCCTGTTTAAAGTCCAAAGATTTTCTTCCCTTCCCCAGAGCTCTCTGAAGACTCCAAGCGGTCCATGCACATGTCCAAAAATCAACTCAAACGGAAAACACTCCAGAATCGCCGGGGGTACCTCTCTGTATGCAAAAAGAAGCAGAGCGATGTAATGATCCCAAGTTTTTGGCTGCTTCTGACTGGCGGATGGTTCCTTCTTTAAGCTGGTGGCCAAGAAAGGAGATGTTAGGGGCTCCGACTTCATTCTCCTGCTACTTCATCGTGAGGCCGGCCTCGCGCACTCTGCAAAATCGCCTGTTTAAAGTCCAAAGATTTTCTTCCCTTCCCCAGAGCTATCTGAGGACTACAAGCGGTCCATGCACATGTCCAAATATCAACTCAAACGGAGAAAGCTCCAGAATCGCCGGGGGTACCTCTCTGTATGCGAACAGAAGCGGAGCGATATAATGATCCCATAATTTGGGCTGCTTCAAACTGGCGGATGGTTCCTTCTTTAAGCGGGTGGCCAAGAATGGAGATGTTAGGGGCTCCGACATCATTCTTCTGCTACTTGATCGTGAGGCCGGCCTCACGCACCATGCAAAATAGCCTGTTTAAAGTCCAAAGATTGTCTTCCCTTCCCCAGAGCTCTCTGAGGACTACGAGCGGTCCATGCACATGTCCAAGTATCAACGCAAACGGAGAAAGCTCCAGAATCGCCGGGGGTATCTCTTTGTATGCGAACAGAAGCGGAGCGATATAATGATCCCAAATTTCGGTCTGCTTCAGACTGGCGGATGGTCCCTTCTTTAAGCAGGTGGCCAAGAATGGAGATGTTAGGGGCTCCGACTGCATTCTTCTGCTACTTGATCGTGAGGCCGGCCTCGCGCACTCTGCAAAATCGCCTATTTAAAGTCCAATGATTTCCTCCCCTTCTCCAGAGCTCTCTGAGGACTGCGACCGGTCCACGCACATGTCGACCAAATATCAACTCAAACGGAGAACACTCCAGAATCGCCGGGGGTACCTCTCTGTATGCGAACAGAAGCGGAGCGATTTATTGATGCCAAGTTTTGGGCTGCTTCTGACTAGCGGATGGTTCCTTCTTTAAGCTGGTGGCCAAGAAAGGAGATGTTAGGGGCTCCGACTTCATTCTTCTGCTACTTGATCATGAGGCCGGCCTCGCGCACCCTGCAAAATCGCCTGTTTAAAGTCCAAAGATTTTCTTCCCTTCCCAAGAGCTCTCTCACGACTGCGACCGGTCCGCGCACATGTCGACCAAATATCAACTCAAACGGAGAACACTCCAGACTCGCCGGCGGTACCTATCTGTATGCGAACAGAAGCGGAGCGATGTAATGATCCCAAGTTTTGGGCTGCTTCTGACTGGCGGATGGTTCCTTCTTTAAGCTGGTGGCCAAGAAAGGAGATGTTAGGGGCTCCGACTTCATTCTTCTGCTACTTGATCGTGAGGCCGGCCTCGCGCACCCTGCAAAATCGCCTGTTTAACGTCCAAAGATTTTCTTCCCTTCCCCAGAGCTCTCTGAGGACTACGAGCGGTCCATGCACATGTCCAAATATCAACTCAAACGGAGAAAGCTCCAGAATCGCCGGGGGTACCTCTCTGTATGCGAATAGAAGCGGAGCTATATAATGATCCCAAATTTTGGGCTGCTTCAGACTGGCGGATGGTTGCTTCATTAAGCTGGTGGCCAAGATAGGAGATGTTAGGGGCTCCGAATTCATTCTTCTGCTACTTGATCGTGAGGCCGGCCTCGCACACCCTGCAAAATCGCCTGTTTAAAGTCCAAAGATTTTTTTCCCTTCTCCAGAGCTGTCTGAGGATTGCGACCGGTCCACGCTCATTTCGACCAAATATCAACTCAAACGGAGAACACTCCAGAATCTCCGGGGGTACATATCTGTATGCGAACAGAAGGGGAGCAATATAATGATTCCAAGTTTTGGGCTGCTTCTGACTGGCGGATGGTTCCTTCTTTAAGCTGGTGGCCAAGAAAGAAGATGTTAGGGGCTCCGACTTCATTGTTCAGCTACTTGATCGTGAGGCCGGCCTCGACCACCCTGCAAAATAGCCTGTTTAAAGTCCAAAGATTTTCTTCCCTTCCCCAGAGCTCTCTGAAGACTGCGAGCGGTCCATGCACATGTCCAAAAATCAAATCAAACGGAAAACACTCCAGAATCGCCGGGGGTACCTCTCTGTATGCAAAAAGAAGCAGAGCGATGTAATGATCCCAAGTTTTGGGCTGCTTCTGACTGGCGGATGGTTCCTTCTTTAAGCTGGTGGCCAAGAAAGGAGATGTTAGGGGCTCCGACTTCATTCTTCTGCTACTTGATCGTGAGGCCGGCCTCGCGCACCCTGCAAAATCGCCTGTTTAAAGTCCAAAGATTTTCTTCCCTTCCCCAGAGCTGTCTGAGGACTACGAGCGGCCCATGCACATGTCCAAATATCAACTCAAACGGAGAAAGCTCCAGAATCGCCGTGGGTACCTCTCTGTATGCGAACAGAAGCGGAGCGATATAATGATCCCATAATTTGGGCTGCTTCAAACTGGCGGATGGTTCCTTCTTTAAGCGGGTGGCCAAGAATGGAGATGTTAGGGGCTCCGACATCATTCTTCTGCTACTTGATCGTGAGGCCGGCCTCACGCACCATGCAAAATAGCCTGTTTAAAGTCCAAAGATTGTCTTCCCTTCCCCAGAGCTCTCTGAGGACTACGAGCGGTCCATGCACATGTCCAAGTATCAACGCAAACGGAGAAAGCTCCAGAATCGCCGGGGGTATCTCTTTGTATGCGAACAGAAGCGGAGCGATATAATGATCCCAAATTTCGGTCTGCTTCAGACTGGCGGATGGTCCCTTCTTTAAGCAGGTGGCCAAGAATGGAGATGTTAGGGGCTCCGACTGCATTCTTCTGCTACTTGATCGTGAGGCCGGCCTCGCGCACTCTGCAAAATCGCCTATTTAAAGTCCAATGATTTCCTCCCCTTCTCCAGAGCTCTCTGAGGACTGCGACCGGTCCACGCACATGTCGACCAAATATCAACTCAAACGGAGAACACTCCAGAATCGCCGGGGGTACCTCTCTGTATGCGAACAGAAGCGGAGCGATTTAATGATGCCAAGTTTTGGGCTGCTTCTGACTGGCGGATGGTTCCTTCTTTAAGCTGGTGGCCAAGAAAGGAGATGTTAGGGGCTCCGACTTCATTCTTCTGCTACTTGATCATGAGGCCGGCCTCGCGCACCCTGCAAAATCGCCTGTTTAAAGTCCAAAGATTTTCTTCCCTTCCCCAGAGCTCTCTGAGGACTACGAGCGGTTCATGCACATGTCCAAATATCAACTAAAACGGAGAAAGCTCCAGAATCGCCGGGGGTACCTCTCTGTATGCGAACAGAAGCGGAGCGTTATAATGATCCCATATTTTGGGCTGCTTCAGACTGGCGGATGGTTCCTTCTTTAAGCTGGTGGCCAAGAAAAAGATGTTAGGGGCTCCGACTTCATTCTACTGCTACTTGATCGTGAGGCCGGCCTCGACCCCCCTGCAAAATAGCCTGTTTAAAGTCCAAATATTTTCTTCCCTTCCCCAGAGCTCTCTGAGGACTACCTGCGGTCCATGCACATGTCCAAATATCAACTCAAACGGAGAAACCTCCAGAATAGCCGGGGGTATCTCTCTGTATGCGAACAGAAGCGGAGCGATATAATGATCCCAAGTTTTGGGCTGCTTCAGACTGGCGGATGGTTCCTTCTTTAAGCTGGTGGCCAAGAAAGGAGATGTTAGGGGCTCCGACTTCATTCTTCTGCTACTTGATCGTGAGGCCGGCCTCGCGCACCCTGCAAAATCGCCTGTTTAGAGTACAAAGATTTTCTCCCCTTCTCCAGAGCTCTCTGAGGACTGCGACCTTCCACGCACATGTCGACCAAATGTCAACTCAAACGGAAAACACACCAGACTCGCCGGCGGTACCTCTCTGTATGCGACCAGAAGCGGAGCGATGTAATGATCCCAAGTTTTGGGCTGCTTCTGACTGGCGCATGGTTCCATCTTTAAGCTGGTGGCCAAGAGAGGAGATGTTAGGGGCTCCGACTTCATTCTTAAGCTACTTGATCGTGAGGCCGGCCTCGCGCACCCTGCAAAATCGCCTGTTTAAAGTCCAAATATATTATTTTCTTCCCCAGAGCTCTCTGAGGACTACGAGCGGTCCATGCACATGTCCAAATATCAACTAAAACGGAGAAAGCTCAAGAATCGCCGGGGGTACCTCTCTGTATGCGAACAGAAGTGGAGCGCTCTAATGATCCAAAATTTTGGGCTGCTTCTGACTGGCGGATGGTTCCTTCTTAAAGCTGGTGGCCAAGAAAGGAGATGTTAGGGGATCCGACTTCATTTTTCTGCTACTTGATCGTGAGGCCGGCCTCGCGCACCCTGCAAAATCGCCTATTTAGTGTCCAAAGATTTTCTCCCCTTCTCCAGAGCTCTCTGAGGACTGCGACCGGTCCACGCACATGTCCAAATATCAACTCAAACGGCGAACACTCCAGAATCGCCGGGGGTACCTCTCTGAATGCGAACAGAAGCGCAACGATTTGATGATGCCAAGTTTTGGGCTGCTTCTGACTGGCGGATGCTTCCTTCTTAAAGCTGGTGGCCAAGAAAGGAGATGTTAGGGGGCTCCGACTTCATTCTTCAGCTACTTGATCGTGAGGCCGGCCTCGACCACCCTGCAAAATAGCCTGTTTAAAGTCCAAAGATTTTCTTCCCTTCCCCAGAGCTCTCTGAAGACTGCGAGCGGTCCATGCACATGTCCAAAAATCAACTCAAACGGAAAACACTCCAGAATCGCCGGGGGTACCTCTCTGTATGCAAAAAGAAGCAGAGCGATGTAATGATCCCATAATTTGGGCTGCTTCAAACTGGCGGGCGGTTCCTTCTTTAAGCGGGTGGCCAAGAATGGAGATGTTAGGGGCTCCGGCTTCATTCTTCTGCTACTTGATCGTGAGGCCGGCCTCGCGTACCCTGCAAAATAGCCTGTTTAAAGTCCAAAGATTGTCTTCCCTTCCCCAGAGCTCTCTGAGGACTACGAGCGGTCCATGCACATGTCCAAATATCAACTCAAACGGAGAAAGCTCCAGAATCGCCGGGGGTATCTCTCTGTATGCGAACAGAAGCGGAGCGATATAATGATCCCAAATATCGGTCTGGTTCAGACTGGCGGATGGTCCCTTCTTTAAGCAGGTGGCCAAGAATGGAGATGTTAGGGGCTCCGACTTCATTCTTCTGCTACTTGATCGTGAGGCCGGCCTCGCGCACTCTGCAAAATCGCCTATTTAAAGTCCAATGATTTTCTCCCCTTCTCCAGAGCTCTCTGAGGACTGCGACCGGTCCACGCACATGTCGACCAAATATCAACTCAAACGGAGAACACTCCAGAATCGCCGGGGGTACCTCTCTGTATGCGAACAGAAGCGGAGCGATTTGTTGATGCCAAGTTTTGGGCTGCTTCTGACTGGCGGATGGTTCCTTCTTTAAGCTGGTGGCCAAGAAAGGAGATGTTAGGGGCTCCGAATTCATTCTTCAGCTACTTGATCGTGAGGCCGGCCTCGCACACCCTGCAAAATCGCCTGTTTAAAGTCCAAAGATTTTTTTCCCTTCTCCAGAGCTGTCTGAGGATTGCGACCGGTCCACGCTCATTTCGACCAAATATCAAATCAAACGGAGAACACTCCAGAATCTCCGGGGGTACCTCTCTGTATGCGAACAGAAGGGGAGCAATATAATGATTCCATGTTTTGGGCTGCTTCTGACTGGCGGATGGTTCCTTCTTAATGCTGGTGGCCAAGAAAGGAGATGTTAGGGGCTCCGACTTCATTTTTCTGCTACTTGATCGTGAGGCCGGCCTCGCGCACCCTGCAAAATCGCCTATTTAAAGTCCAAAGATTTTCTCCCCTTCTCCAGAGCTCTCTGAGGACTGCGACCGGTCCACGCACATGTCCAAATATCAACTCATACGAAGAACACTCCAGAATCGCCGGGGGATCTCTCTGAATGCGAACAGAAGCGCAGCGATTTAATGATGCCAAGTTTTGGGCTGCTTCTGACTGGCGGATGGTTCCTTCTTTAAGCTGGTGGCCAAGAAAGGAGATGTTAGGGGCTCCGACTTCAATCTTCAGCTACTTGATCGTGAGGCCGGCCTCTACCACCCTGCAAAATAGCCTGTTTAAAGTCAAAAGATTTTCTTCCCTTCCCCAGAGCTCTCTGAGGACTGCGAGCAGTCCATGCACATGTCCAAAAATCAACTCAAACGGAAAACACTCCAGAATCGCCGGGGGTACCTCTCTGTATGCAAACAGAAGCGGAGCGATGTAATGATCCCAAGTTTTGGGCTGCTTCTGACTGGCGGATGGTTCCTTCTTTAAGCTGGTGGCCAAGAAAGAAGATGTTAGGGGCTCCGACTTCATTCTTCTGCTACTTGATCGTGAAGCCGGCCTCGACCACCCTGCAAAACCGCCTTTTTAAAGTCCAAAGATTTTCTTCCCTTCCCCATAGCTCTTTGAGGACTACGAGCGATCCATGCACATGTCCAAATATCAACTCAAGCGGAGAAAGCTCCAGAATCTCCGGGGGTACCTCTCTGTATGCGAACAGAAGGGGAGCGATATAATGATTCCAAGTTTTGGGCTGCTTCTGACTGGCGGATGGTTCCTTCTTAAAGCTGGTGGCCAAGAAAGGAGATGTTAGGGGCTCCGACTTCATTCATCTGCTACTTGATCGTGAGCCCGGCCTCGCGCACCCTGCAAAATCGCCTTTTAAAGTCCAAAGATTTTCTCCCCTTCTCCAGAGCTCTCTGAGGACTGCGACCGTCCACGCACATGTCGACCAAATATCAACTCAAACGAAGAACACTCCAGAATCTCCGGAGGTACCTCTCTGTATGCGAACAGAAGGGGAGCAATATAATGATTCCAAGTTTTGGGCTGCTTCTGACTGGCGGATGTTTCCTTCTTAAAGCTGGTGGCCAAGAAAGGAGATGTTAGGGGCTCCGACTTCATTTTTCTGCTACTTGATCGTGAGGCCGGCCTCGCGCACTCTGCAAAATCGCCTAATTAAAGTCCAATGATTTTCTCCCCTTCTCCAGAGCTCTCTGAGGACTGCGACCGGTCCACGCACATGTCGACCAAATGTCAACTAAAACGGAGAACACTCCAGAATCGCCGGGGGTACCTCTCTGTATGCGAACAGAAGCGGAGCGATTTAATGATGCCAAGTTTTGGGCTGCTTCTGACTGGCGGATGGTTCCTTCTTTAAGCTGATGGCCAAGAAAGGAGATGTTAGGGGCTCCGACTTCAATCTTCAGCTACTTGATCGTGAGGCCGGCCTCTACCACCCTGCAAAATAGCCTGTTTAAAGTCAAAAGATTTTCTTCCCTTCCCCAGAGCTCTCTGAGGACTGCGAGCAGTCCATGCACATGTCCAAAAATCAACTCAAACGGAAAACACTCCAGAATCGCCGGGGGTACCTCTCTGTATGCAAACAGAAGCGGAGCGATGTAATGATCCCATGTTTTGGGCTGCTTCTGAGTGGCGCATGGTTCCTTCTTTAAGCTGGTGGCCAAGAGAGGAGATGTTAGGGGCTCCGACTTCATTCTTCTGCTACTTGATCGTGAGGCCGGCCTCGCGCACAATGCAAAATCGGCTGTTTAAAGTCCAAAGATTTTCTTCCCTTCCCCAGAGCTCTCTGAGGACTACGAGCGGTCCATGCACATGTCCAAATATCAACTCAAACGGAGAAAGCTCCAGAATCGCCGGGGGTACCTCTCTGTATGCGAACAGAAGCGGAGCTATATAATGATCCCAAATTTTGGGCTGCTTCAGACTGGCGGATGGTTGCTTCTTTAAGCTGGAGGCCAAGAAAGGAGATGTTAGGGGCTCCGACTTCATTCTTCTGCTACTTGATCGTGAGGCCGGCCTCGCGCACCCTGCAAAATCGCCTGTTTAAAGTCCAAAGATTTTCTTCCCTTCCCCAGAGCTCTCTGAGGACTACGAGCGGTCCATGCACATGTCCAAATATCAACTCAAACGGAGAAAGCTCCAGAATCGCCGGGGGTACCTCTCTGTATGCGAACAGAAGCGGAGCGATATAATGATCCCATAATTTGGGCTGCTTCAAACTGGCGGACGGTTCCTTCTTTAAGCGGGTGGCCAAGAATGGAGATGTTAGGGGCTCCGACTTCATTCTTCTGCTACTTGATCGTGAGGCCGGCCTCGCGCACCCTGCAAAATAGCCTGTTTAAAGTCCAAAGATTGTCTTCCCTTCCCCAGAGCTCTCTGAGGACTACGAGCGGTCCATGCACATGTCCAAATATGAACTCAAACGGAGAAAGCTCCAGAATCGCCGGGGGTATCTCTCTGTATGCGAACAGAAGCGGAGCGATATAATCATCCCAAATATCGGTCTGGTTCAGACTGGCGGATGGTCCCTTCTTTAAGCAGGTGGCCAAGAATGGAGATGTTAGGGGCTCCGACTTCATTCTTCTGCTACTTGATCGTGAGGCCGGCCTCGCGCACTCTGCAAAATCGCCTATTTAAAGTCCAATGATTTTCTCCCCTTCTCCAGAGCTCTCTGAGGACTGCGACCGGTCCACGCACATGTCGACCAAATATCAACTCAAACGGAGAACACTCCAGAATCGCCGGGGGTACCTCTCTGTATGCGAACAGAAGCGGAGCGATTTGTTGATGCCAAGTTTTGGGCTGCTTCTGACTGGCGGATGGTTCCTTCTTTAAGCTGGTGGCCAAGAAAGGAGATGTTAGGGGCTCCGAATTCATTCTTCAGCTACTTGATCGTGAGGCCGGCCTCGCACACCCTGCAAAATCGCCTGTTTAAAGTCCAAAGATTTTTTTCCCTTCTCCAGAGCTGTCTGAGGATTGCGACCGGTCCACGCACATGTCGACCAAATATCAACTCAAACGGAGAACACTCCAGAATCGCCGGGGGTACCTCTCTGTATGCGAACAGAAGCGCAGCGATTTAATGATGCCAAGTTTTGGGCTGCTTCTGACTGGCGGATGGTTCCTTCTTTAAGCTGGTGGCCAAGAAAGGAGATGTTAGGGGCTCCGACTTCATTCTTCTGCTACTTGATCGTGAGGCCGGCCTCGCGCACCCTGCAAAATCGCCTGTTTAAAGTCCAAAGATTTTCTTCCCTTCCCCAGAGCTCTCTGAGGACTGCGAGCGGTCCATGCACATGTCCGAAATATCAACTCAAACGGAAGAACACTCCAGAATCGCCGGGGGTACCTCTCTGTATGCGAACAGAAGCGGAGCGATGTAATGATCCCAAGTTTTGGGCTGCTTCTGACTGGCGGATGGTTCCTTCTTTAAGCTGGTGGCCAAGAAAGGAGATGTTAGGGGCTCCGAATTCATTCTTCTGCTACTTGATCGTGAGGCCGGCCTCGCGCACCCTGCAAAATCGCCTGTTTAAAGTCCAAAGATTTTCTCCCCTTCTCCAGAGCTCTCTGAGGACTGCGACCGTCCACGCACATGTCGACCAAATATCAACTCAAACGAAGAACACTCCAGAATCTCCGGAGGTACCTCTCTGTATGCGAACAGAAGGGGAGCAATATAATGATTCCAAGTTTTGGGCTGCTTCTGACTGGCGGATGTTTCCTTCTTAAAGATGGTGGCCAAGAAAGGAGATGTTAGGGGCTCCGACTTCATTTTTCTGCTCCTTGATCGTGAGGCCGGCCTCGCGCACTCTGCAAAATCGCCTAATTAAAGTCCAATGATTTTCTCCCCATCTCCAGAGCTCTCTGAGGACTGCGACCGGTCCACGCACATGTCGACCAAATGTCAACTAAAACGGAGAACACTCCAGAATCGCCGGGGGTACCTCTCTGTATGCGAACAGAAGCGGAGCGATTTAATGATGCCAAGTTTTGGGCTGCTTCTGACTGGCGGATGGTTCCTTCTTTAAGCTGATGGCCAAGAAAGGAGATGTTAGGGGCTCCGACTTCATTCTTCAGCTACTTGATCTTGAGGCCGGCCTCGCGCAGCCTGCAAAATCGCCTGTTTAAACTCCAAAGATTTTCTTTCCTTATCCAGAGCTCTCTGAGGACTGCGACCGGTCCGCGCACATGTCGACCAAATATCAACTCAAACGGAGAAACACACCAGACTCGCCGGCGGTACCTCTCTGTATGCGAACAAAAGCGGAGCGATGTAATGATCCCAAGTTTTGGGCTGCTTCTGAGTGGCGCATGGTTCCTTCTTTAAGCTGGTGGCCAAGAGAGGAGATGTTAGGGGCTCCGACTTCATTCTTCTGCTACTTGATCGTGAGGCCGGCCTCGCGCACCCTGCAAAATCGCCTGTTTAAACTCCAAAGATTTTCTTTCCTTATCCAGAGCTCTCTGAGGACTGCGACCGGTCCACGCACATGTCCAAATATCAACTCATACGAAGAACACTCCAGAATCGCCGGGGGATCTCTCTGAATGCGAACAGAAGCGCAGCGATTTAATGATGCCAAGTTTTGGGCTGCTTCTGACTGGCGGATGGTTCCTTCTTTAAGCTGGTGGCCAAGAAAGGAGATGTTAGGGGCTCCGACTTCAATCTTCAGCTACTTGATCGTGAGGCCGGCCTCTACCACCCTGCAAAATAGCCTGTTTAAAGTCAAAAGATTTTCTTCCCTTCCCCAGAGCTCTCTGAGGACTGCGAGCAGTCCATGCACATGTCCAAAAATCAACTCAAACGGAAAACACTCCAGAATCGCCGGGGGTACCTCTCTGTATGCAAACAGAAGCGGAGCGATGTAATGATCCCAAGTTTTGGGCTGCTTCTGACTGGCGGATGGTTCCTTCTTTAAGCTGGTGGCCAAGAAAGAAGATGTTAGGGGCTCCGACTTCATTCTTCTGCTACTTGATCGTGAAGCCGGCCTCGACCACCCTGCAAAACCGCCTTTTTAAAGTCCAAAGATTTTCTTCCCTTCCCCATAGCTCTTTGAGGACTACGAGCGATCCATGCACATGTCCAAATATCAACTCAAGCGGAGAAAGCTCCAGAATCTCCGGGGGTACCTCTCTGTATGCGAACAGAAGGGGAGCGATATAATGATTCCAAGTTTTGGGCTGCTTCTGACTGGCGGATGGTTCCTTCTTAAAGCTGGTGGCCAAGAAAGGAGATGTTAGGGGCTCCGACTTCATTCATCTGCTACTTGATCGTGAGCCCGGCCTCGCGCACCCTGCAAAATCGCCTGTTTAAAGTCCAAAGATTTTCTCCCCTTCTCCAGAGCTCTCTGAGGACTGCGACCGTCCACGCACATGTCGACCAAATATCAACTCAAACGAAGAACACTCCAGAATCTCCGGAGGTACCTCTCTGTATGCGAACAGAAGGGGAGCAATATAATGATTCCAAGTTTTGGGCTGCTTCTGACTGGCGGATGTTTCCTTCTTAAAGCTGGTGGCCAAGAAAGGAGATGTTAGGGGCTCCGACTTCATTTTTCTGCTACTTGATCGTGAGGCCGGCCTCGCGCACTCTGCAAAATCGCCTAATTAAAGTCCAATGATTTTCTCCCCTTCTCCAGAGCTCTCTGAGGACTGCGACCGGTCCACGCACATGTCGACCAAATGTCAACTAAAACGGAGAACACTCCAGAATCGCCGGGGGTACCTCTCTGTATGCGAACAGAAGCGGAGCGATTTAATGATGCCAAGTTTTGGGCTGCTTCTGACTGGCGGATGGTTCCTTCTTTAAGCTGATGGCCAAGAAAGGAGATGTTAGGGGCTCCGACTTCATTCTTCAGCTACTTGATCTTGAGGCCGGCCTCGCGCAGCCTGCAAAATCGCCTGTTTAAACTCCAAAGATTTTCTTTCCTTATCCAGAGCTTTCTGAGGACTGCGACCGGTCCGCGCACATGTCGACCAAATATCAACTCAAACGGAAAACACACCAGACTCGCCGGCGGTACCTCTCTGTATGCGAACAGAAGCGGAGCGATGTAATGATCCCATGTTTTGGGCTGCTTCTGAGTGGCGCATGGTTCCTTCTTTAAGCTGGTGGCCAAGAGAGGAGATGTTAGGGGCTCCGACTTCATTCTTCTGCTACTTGATCGTGAGGCCGGCCTCGCGCACAATGCAAAATCGGCTGTTTAAAGTCCAAAGATTTTCTTCCCTTCCCCAGAGCTCTCTGAGGACTACGAGCGGTCCATGCACATGTCCAAATATCAACTCAAACGGAGAAAGCTCCAGAATCGCCGGGGGTACCTCTCTGTATGCGAACAGAAGCGGAGCTATATAATGATCCCAAATTTTGGGCTGCTTCAGACTGGCGGATGGTTGCTTCTTTAAGCTGGAGGCCAAGAAAGGAGATGTTAGGGGCTCCGACTTCATTCTTCTGCTACTTGATCGTGAGGCCGGCCTCGCGCACCCTGCAAAATCGCCTGTTTAAAGTCCAAAGATTTTCTTCCCTTCCCCAGAGCTCTCTGAGGACTACGAGCGGTCCATGCACATGTCCAAATATCAACTCAAACGGAGAAAGCTCCAGAATCGCCGGGGGTACCTCTCTGTATGCGAACAGAAGCGGAGCGATATAATGATCCCATAATTTGGGCTGCTTCAAACTGGCGGACGGTTCCTTCTTTAAGCGGGTGGCCAAGAATGGAGATGTTAGGGGCTCCGACTTCATTCTTCTGCTACTTGATCGTGAGGCCGGCCTCGCGCACCCTGCAAAATAGCCTGTTTAAAGTCCAAAGATTGTCTTCCCTTCCCCAGAGCTCTCTGAGGACTACGAGCGGTCCATGCACATGTCCAAATATGAACTCAAACGGAGAAAGCTCCAGAATCGCCGGGGGTATCTCTCTGTATGCGAACAGAAGCGGAGCGATATAATCATCCCAAATATCGGTCTGGTTCAGACTGGCGGATGGTCCCTTCTTTAAGCAGGTGGCCAAGAATGGAGATGTTAGGGGCTCCGACTTCATTCTTCTGCTACTTGATCGTGAGGCCGGCCTCGCGCACTCTGCAAAATCGCCTATTTAAAGTCCAATGATTTTCTCCCCTTCTCCAGAGCTCTCTGAGGACTGCGACCGGTCCACGCACATGTCGACCAAATATCAACTCAAACGGAGAACACTCCAGAATCGCCGGGGGTACCTCTCTGTATGCGAACAGAAGCGGAGCGATTTGTTGATGCCAAGTTTTGGGCTGCTTCTGACTGGCGGATGGTTCCTTCTTTAAGCTGGTGGCCAAGAAAGGAGATGTTAGGGGCTCCGAATTCATTCTTCAGCTACTTGATCGTGAGGCCGGCCTCGCGCACCCTGCAAAATCGCCTGTTTAAAGTCCAAAGATTTTCTTCCCTTCTCCAGAGCTCTCTGAGGACTGCGACCGGTCCACGCTCATGTCGACCAAATATCAACTCAAACGGAGAACAGCTCCAGAATCGCCGGGGGTACCTCTCTGTATGCGAACAGAAGCGGAGCGATATAATGATCCCATGTTTTGGGCTGCTTCTGACTGGCGGATGGTTCCTTCTTTAATGCTGGTGGCCAAGAATGGAGATGTTAGGGGCTCCGACTTCATTCTTCTGCTACTTGATCGTGAGGCCGGCCTCGCGCACCCTGCAAAATCGCCTATTTAAAGTCCAAAGATTTTCTTCCCTTCTCCAGAGCTCTCTGAGGACTGCGACCGGTCCACGCACATGTCCAAATATCAACTCAAACGGAGAACACTCCAGAATCGCCGGGGGTACCTCTCTGTATGCGAACAGAAGCGCAGCGATTTAATGATCCCAAGTTTTGGGCTGCTTCTGACTGGCGGATGGTTCCTTCTTTAAGCTGGTGGCCAAGAAAGGAGATGTTAGGGGCTCCGACTTCATTCTTCTGCTACTTGATCGTGAGGCCGGCCTCGACCACCCTGCAAAATAGCCTGTTTAAAGTCCAAAGATTTTCTTCCCTTCCCCAGAGCTCTCTGAGGACTGCGAGCGGTCCATGCACATGTCCGAAATATCAACTCAAACGGAGAACACTCCAGAATCGCCGGGGGTACCTCTCTGTATGCGAACAGAAGCGGAGCGATGTAATGATCCCAAGTTTTGGGCTGCTTCTGACTGGCGGATGGTTCCTTCTTTAAGCTGGTGGCCAAGAAAGAAGATGTTAGGGGCTCCGAATTCATTCTTCTGCTACTTGATCGTGAGGCCGGCCTCGCGCACCCTGCAAAATCGCCTGTTTAAAGTCCAAAGATTTTCTTCCCTTCTCCAGAGCTCTCTGAGGACTGCGACCGGTCCACGCACATGTCGACCAAATATCAACTCAAACGGAGAACACTCCAGAATCTCCGGAGGTACCTCTCTGTATGCGAACAGAAGCGGCAGCGATATAATGATCCCAAGTTTTGGGCTGCTTCTGACTGGCGGATGGTTCCTTCTTTAAGCTGGTGGCCAAGAAAGGAGATGTTAGGGGCTCCGACTTCATTCTTCTGCTACTTGATCGTGAGGCCGGCCTCGCGCACTCTGCAAAATCGCCTTTTAAAGTCCAATGATTTTCTCCCCTTCTCCAGAGCTCTCTGAGGACTGCGACCGGTCCACGCACATGTCGACCAAATATCAACTCAAACGGAGAACACTCCAGAATCGCCGGGGGTACCTCTCTGTATGCGAACAGAAGCGGAGCGATTTAATGATGCCAAGTTTTGGGCTGCTTCTGACTGGCGGATGGTTCCTTCTTTAAGCTGGTGGCCAAGAAAGGAGATGTTAGGGGCTCCGACTTCATTCTTCATGCTACTTGATCGTGAGGCCGGCCTCGCGCAGCCTGCAAAATCGCCTGTTTAAAGTCCAAAGATTTTCTTCCCTTATCCAGAGCTCTCTGAGGACTGCGACCGGTCCACGCACATGTCGACCAAATATCAACTCAAACGGAGAACACTCCAGACTCGCCGGCGGTACCTCTCTGTATGCGAACAGAAGCGGAGCGATGTAATGATCCCAAGTTTTGGGCTGCTTCTGACTGGCGGATGGTTCCTTCTTTAAGCTGGTGGCCAAGAAAGGAGATGTTAGGGGCTCCGACTTCATTCTTCTGCTACTTGATCGTGAGGCCGGCCTCGCGCACCCTGCAAAATCGCCTGTTTAAAGTCCAAAGATTTTCTTCCCTTCCCCAGAGCTCTCTGAGGACTACGAGCGGTCCATGCACATGTCCAAATATCAACTCAAACGGAGAAAGCTCCAGAATCGCCGGGGGTACCTCTCTGTATGCGAACAGAAGCGGAGCTATTTAATGATCCCAAATTTTGGGCTGCTTCAGACTGGCGGATGGTTGCTTCTTTAAGCTGGTGGCCAAGAAAGGAGATGTTAGGGGCTCCGACTTCATTCTTCTGCTACTTGATCGTGAGGCCGGCCTCGCGCACCCTGCAAAATCGCCTGTTTAAAGTCCAAAGATTTTCTTCCCTTCCCCAGAGCTCTCTGAGGACTACGAGCGGTCCATGCACATGTCCAAATATCAACTCAAACGGAAGAAAGCTCAAGAATCGCCGTGGGTACCTCTCTGTATGCGAACAGAAGCGGAGCTATATAATGATCCCAAATTTTGGGCTGCTTCAGACTGGCGGATGGTTGCTTCATTAAGCTGGTGGCCAAGAAAGGAGATGTTAGGGGCTCCGAATTCATTCTTCTGCTACTTGATCGTGAGGCCGGCCTCGCACACCCTGCAAAATCGCCTGTTTAAAGTCCAAAGATTTTCTTCCCTTCTCCAGAGCTCTCTGAGGACTGCGACCGGTCCACGCTCATGTCGACCAAATATCAACTCAAACGGAGAACACTCCAGAATCGCCGGGGGTACCTCTCTGTATGCGAACAGAAGGGGAGCGATATAATGATTCCAAGTTTTGGGCTGCTTCTGACTGGCGGATGGTTCCTTCTTAAAGCTGGTGGCCAAGAAAGGAGATGTTAGGGGCTCCGACTTCATTCTTCTGCTACTTGATCGTGAGGCCGGCCTCGCGCACCCTGCAAAATCGCCTGTTTAAAGTCCAAAGATTTTCTCCCCTTCTCCAGAGCTCTCTGAGGACTGCGACCGGTCCACGCACATGTCGACCAAATATCAACTCAAACGGAGAACACTCCAGAATCGCCGGGGGTACCTCTCTGTATGCGAACAGAAGCGGAGCGTTATAATGATCCCAAGTTTTGGGCTGCTTCTGACTGGCGGATGGTTCCTTCTTTAAGCTGGTGGCCAAGAAAGGAGATGTTAGAGGCTCCGACTTCATTCTTCTGCTTCTTGATCGTGAGGCCGGCCTCGCGCAGCCTGCAAAATCGCCTGTTTAAACTCCAAAGATTTTGTTTCCTTATCCAGAGCTCTCTGAGGACTGCGACCGGTCCGCGCACATGTCGACCAAATATCAACTCAAACGGAGAACACACCAGACTCGCCGGCGGTACCTCTCTGTATGCGAACAGAAGCGGAGAAATGTAATGATCCCAAGTTTTGGGCTGCTTCTGACTGGCGCATGGTTCCTTCTTTAAGCTGGTGGCCAAGAGAGGAGATGTTAGGGGCTCCGGCTTCATTCTTCAGCTACTTGATCGTGAGGCCGGCCTCGCGCACCCTGCAAAATCGCCTGTTTAAAGTCCAAAGATTTTCTTCCCTTCCCCAGAGCTCTCTGAGGACTACGAGCGGTCCATGCACATGTCCAAATATCAACTCAAACGGAGAAAGCTCCAGAATCGCCGGGGGTACCTCTCTGTATGCGAACAGAAGCGGAGCGATATAATGATCCCAAATTTTGGGCTGCTTCAGACTGGCGGATGGTTCCTTCTTTAAGCAGGTGGCCAAGAATGGAGATGTTAGGGGCTCCGACTTCATTCTTCTGCTACTTGATCGTGAGGCCGGCCTCGCGCACTCTGCAAAATCGCCTGTTTAAAGTCCAAAGATTTTCTTCCCTTCCCCAGAGCTCTCTGAGGACTACGAGCGGTTCATGCACATGTCCAAATATCAACTAAAACGGAGAAAGCTCCAGAATCGCCGGGGGTACCTCTCTGTATGCGAACAGAAGCGGAGCGTTATAATGATCCCATATTTTGGGCTGCTTCAGACTGGCGGATGGTTCCTTCTTTAAGCTGGTGGCCAAGAAAGAAGATGTTAGGGGCTCCGACTTCATTCTTCTGCTACTTGATCGTGAGGCCGGCCTCGACCACCCTGCAAAATAGCCTGTTTAAAGTCCAATGATTTTCTCCCCTTCTCCAGAGCTCTCTGAGGACTGCGACCGGTCCACGCACATGTCGACCAAATATCAACTCAAACGGAGAACACTCCAGAATCGCCGGGGGTACCTCTCTGTATGCGAACAGAAGCGGAGCGATTTAATGATGCCAAGTTTTGGGCTGCTTCTGACTGGCGGATGGTTCCTTCTTTAAGCTGGTGGCCAAGAAAGGAGATGTTAGGGGCTCCGACTTCATTCTTATGCTACTTGATCGTGAGGCCGGCCTCGCGCAGCCTGCAAAATCGCCTGTTTAAAGTCCAAAGATTTTCTTCCCTTATCCAGAGCTCTCTGAGGACTGCGACCGGTCCACGCACGTGTCGACCAAATATCAACTCAAATGGAGAACACTCTAGACTCACCGGCGGTACCTCTCTGTATGCGAACAGAAGCGGAGCGATGTAATGATCCCAAGTTTTGGGCTGCTTCTGACTGGAGGATGGTTCCTTCTTTAAGCTCGTGGCCAAGAAAGGAGATGTTAGGGGCTCCGACTTCGTTCTTCTGCTACTTGATCGTGAGGCCGGCCTCGCGCACCCTGCAAAATCGCCTGTTTAAAGTTCAAAGATTTTCTTCCCTTCTCCAGAGTTCTCTGAGGACTGCGAGCGGTCCATGCACATGTCCAAATATCAGCTCAAACGGAAAACACTCCAGAATCGCCGGGGGTACCTCTCTGTATGCGAACAGAAGCGGAGCGATATAATGACCCCATGTTTTGGGCTGCCTCTGACTGGCGGATGGTTCCTTCTTTAATCTCGTGGCCAAGAAAGGAGATGTTAGGGGCTCCGACTTCATTCTTCAGCTACTTGATCGTGAGGCCGGCCTCGCGCACCCTGCAAAATCGCCTGTTTAAAGTCCAAAGATTTTCTTCCCTTCTCCAGAGCTCTCTGAGGACTGCGAGCGGTCCATGCACATGTCCAAATATCAACTCAAACGGAGAACAGCTCCAGAATCGCCGGGGGTACCTCTCTGTATGCGAACAGAAGCGGAGCGATATAATGATCCCAAGTTTTGGGCTGCTTCTGACTGGCGGATGGTTCCTTCTTTAAGCTGGTGGCCAAGAAAGGAGATGTTAGGGGCTCCGACTTCATTCTTCTGCTACTTGATCGTGAGGCCGGCCTCGCGCAGCCTGCAAAATCGCCTGTTTAAAGTCCAAAGATTTTCTTCCCTTACTCCAGAGCTCTCTGAGGACTGCGACCGGTCCACGCACATGTCGACCAAATATCAACTCAAACGGAGAACACTCCAGAATCTCCGGGGTACCTCTCTGTATGCGAACAGAAGCGGAGCGATATAATGATCCCAAGTTTTGGGCTGCTTCTGACTGGCGGATGGTTCCTTCTTTAAGCTGGTGGCCAAGAAAGGAGATGTTAGGGGCTCCGACTTCATTCTTCTGCTACTTGATCGTGAGGCCGGCCTCGCGCACCCTGCAAAATCGCCTGTTTAAAGTCCAAAGATTTTCTCCCCTTCTCCAGAGCTCTCTGAGGACTGCGACCGGTCCACGCACATGTCGACAAATATCAACTCAAACGGAGAACACTCCAGAATCGCCGGGGGTACCTCTCTGTATGCGAACAGAAGCGGAGCGTTATAATGATCCCAAGTTTTGGGCTGCTTCTGACTGGCGGATGGTTCCTTCTTTAAGCTGGTGGCCAAGAAAGGAGATGTTAGGGGCTCCGACTTCATTCTTCTGCTACTTGATCGTGAGGCCGGCCTCGCGCAGCCTGCAAAATCGCCTGTTTAAAGTCCAAAGATTTTCTTCCCTTATCCAGAGCTCTCTGAGGACTGCGACCGGTCCACGCACATGTCGACCAAATATCAACTCAAACGGAGAACACTCCAGACTCGCCGGCGGTACCTCTCTGTATGCGAACAGAAGCGGAGCGATGTAATGATCCCAAGTTTTGGGCTGCTTCTGACTGGCGGATGGTTCCTTCTTTAAGCTGGTGGCCAAGAAAGGAGATGTTAGGGGCTCCGACTTCATTCTTCAGCTACTTGATCGTGAGGCCGGCCTCGCGCACTCTGCAAAATAGCCTGTTTAAAGTCCAAAGATTTTCTTCCCTTCCCCAGAGCTCTCTGAGGACTGCGAGCGGTCCATGCACATGTCCAAATATCAACTAAAACGGAGAACACTCCAGAATCGCCGGGGGTACCTCTCTGTATGCGAACAGAAGCGGAGCGATATAATGATCCCAAGTTTTGGGCTGCTTCTGACTGGCGGATGGTTCCTTCTTTAAGCTGGTGGCCAAGAAAGGAGATGTTAGGGGCTCCGACTTCATTCTTCTGCTACTTGATCGTGAGGCCGGCCTCGCGCACCCTGCAAAATCGCCTGTTTAAAGTCCAATGATTTTCTCCCCTTCTCCAGAGCTCTCTGAGGACTGCGACCGGTCCACGCACATGTCGACCAAATATCAACTCAAACGGAGAACACTCCAGAATCGCCGGGGGTACCTCTCTGTATGCGAACAGAAGCGGAGCGATGTAATGATCCCAAGTTTTGGGCTGCTTCTGACTGGCGGATGGTTCCTTCTTTAAGCTGGTGGCCAAGAAAGGAGATGTTAGGGGCTCCGACTTCATTCTTCTGCTACTTGATCGTGAGGCCGGCCTCGCGCACCCTGCAAAATTGCCTGTTTAAAGTCCAAAGATTTTCTCCCCTTCTCCAGAGCTCTCTGAGGACTGCGACCGGTCCACGCACATGTCGACCAAATATCAACTCAAACGGAGAACACTCCAGAATCGCCGGGGGTACCTCTCTGTATGCGAACAGAAGCGGAGCGATTTAATGATCCCAAGTTTTGGGCTGCTTCTGACTGGCGGATGGTTCCTTCTTTAAGCTGGTGGCCAAGAAAGGAGATGTTAGGGGCTCCGACTTCATTCTTATGCTACTTGATCGTGAGGCCGGCCTCGCGCAGCCTGCAAAATCGCCTGTTTAAAGTCCAAAGATTTGCTTCCCTTCTCCAGAGCTCTCTGAGGACTGCGACCGGTCCACGCACATGTCGACCAAATATCAACTCAAACGGAGAACACTCCAGAATCGCCGGGGGTACCTCTCTGTATGCGAACAGAAGCGGAGCGATTTAATGATGCCAAGTTTTGGGCTGCTTCTGACTGGCGGATGGTTCCTTCTTTAAGCTGGTGGCCAAGAAAGGAGATGTTAGGGGCTCCGACTTCATTCTTCTGCTACTTGATCGTGAGGCCGGCCTCGCGCACCCTGCAAAATCGCCTGTTTAAAGTCCAAAGATTTTCTTCCCTTCCCCAGAGCTCTCTGAGGACTACGAGCGGTCCATGCACATGTCCAAATATCAACTCAAACGGAGAAAGCTCCAGAATCGCCGGGGGTACCTCTCTGTATGCGAACAGAAGCGGCGCGATATAATGATCCCAAATTTTGGGCTGCTTCAGACTGGCGGATGGTTCCTTCTTTAAGCGGGTGGCCAAGAATGGAGATGTTAGGGGCTCTGACTTCATTCTTCTGCTACTTGATCGTGAGGCCGGCCTCGCGCATCCTGCAAAATACGCCTGTTTAAAGTCCAAAGATTGTCTTCCCTTCCCCAGAGCTCTCTGAGGACTACGAGCGGTCCATGCACATGTCCAAATATCAACTCAAACGGAGAAAGCTCCAGAATCGCCGGGGGTACCTCTCTGTATGCGAACAGAAGCGGAGCGATATAATGATCCCAAATTTTGGGCTGCTTCAGACTGGCGGATGGTTCCTTCTTTAAGCAGGTGGCCAAGAAAGGAGATGTTAGGGGCTCCGACTTCATTCTTCTGCTACTTGATCGTGAGGCCGGCCTCGCGCACTCTGCAAAATCGCCTGTTTAAAGTCCAAAGATTTTCTTCCCTTCTCCAGAGCTCTCTGAGGACTGCGACCGGTCCACGCACATGTCGACCAAATATCAACTCAAACGGAGAACAGCTCCAGAATCGCCGGGGGTACCTCTCTGTATGCGAACAGAAGCGGAGCGATATAATGATCCCAATTTTGGGCTGCTTCAGACTGGCGGATGGTTCCTTCTTTAAGCTGGTGGCCAAGAAAGGAGATGTTAGGGGCTCCGACTTCATTCTTCTGCTACTTGATCGTGAGGCCGGCCTCGCGCACCCTGCAAAATCGCCTGTTTAAAGTCCAAAGATTTTCTTCCCTTCTCCAGAGCTCTCTGAGGACTGCGACCGGTCCACGCACATGTCGACCAAATATCAACTCAAACGGAGAACACTCCAGAATCGCCGGGGGTACCTCTCTGTATGCGAACAGAAGCGGAGCGATATAATGATGCCAAGTTTTGGGCTGCTTCTGACTGGCGGATGGTTCCTTCTTTAAGCTGGTGGCCAAGAAAGGAGATGTTAGGGGCTCCGACTTCATTCTTCTGCTACTTGATCGTGAGGCCGGCCTCGCGCACCCTGCAAAATCGCCTGTTTAAAGTCCAAAGATTTTCTCCCCTACTCCAGAGCTCTCTTAGGACTGCGACCGGTCCACGCACATATCGACCAAATATCAACTCAAACGGAGAACACTCCAGAATCGCCGGGGGTACCTCTCTGTATGCGAACAGAAGCGGAGCGATTTAATGATGCCAAGTTTTGGGCTGCTTCTGACTGGCGGATGGTTCCTTCTTTAAGCTGGTGGCCAAGAAAGGAGATGTTAGGGGCTCCGACTTCATTCTTATGCTACTTGATCGTGAGGCCGGCCTCGCGCAGCCTGCAAAATCGCCTGTTTAAAGTCCAAAGATTTTCTTCCCTTCCCCAGAGCTCTCTGAGGACTGCGACCGGTCCACGCACATGTCCAAATATCAACTCAAACGGAGAACACTCCAGAATCGCCGGGGGTACCTCTCTGTATGCGAACAGAAGCGGAGCGATTTAATGATCCCAAGTTTTGGGCTGCTTCTGACTGGCGGATGGTTCCTTCTTTAAGCTGGTGGCCAAGAAAGGAGATGTTAGGGGCTCCGACTTCATTCTTCTGCTACTTGATCGTGAGGCCGGCCTCGCGCAGCCTGCAAAATCGCCTGTTTAAAGTCCAAAGATTTTCTTCCCTTCTCCAGAGCTCTCTGAGGACTGCGAGCGGTCCACGCACATGTCCAAATATCATCTCAAACGGAGAACAGCTCCAGAATCGCCGGGGGTACGCTCTCTGTATGCGAACCGAAGCGGAGCGATATAATGATCCCAAGTTTTGGGCTGCTTCTGACTGGCGGATGGTTCCTTCTTTAAGCGGGTGGCCAAGAAAGGAGATGTTAGGGGCTCCGACTTCATTCTTCTGCTACTTGATCGTGAGGCCGGCCTCGCGCACCCTGCAAAATCGCCTATTTAAAGTCCAAAGATTTTCTCCCCTTCTCCAGAGCTCTCTGAGGACTGCGACCGGTCCACGCACATGTCGACCAAATATCAACTCAAACGGAGAACACTCCAGAATCGCCGGGGGTACCTCTCTGTATGCGAACAGAAGCGGAGCGATTTAATGATGCCAAGTTTTGGGCTGCTTCTGACTGGCGGATGGTTCCTTCTTTAAGCTGGTGGCCAAGAAAGGAGATGTTAGGGGCTCCGACTTCATTCTTCTGCTACTTGATCGTGAGGCCGGCCTCGCGCACCCTGCAAAATCGCCTGTTTAAAGTCCAAAGATTTTCTCCCCTTCTCCAGAGCTCTCTGAGGACTGCGACCGGTCCACGCACATGTCGACCAAATATCAACTCAAACGGAGAACACTCCAGAATCGCCGGGGGTACCTCTCTGTATGCGAACAGAAGCGGAGCGATTATAATGATGCCAAGTTTTGGGCTGCTTCTGACTGGCGGATGGTTCCTTCTTTAAGCTGGTGGCCAAGAAAGGAGATGTTAGGGGCTCCGACTTCATTCTTCTGCTACTTGATCGTGAGGCCGGCCTCGCGCACCCTGCAAAATCGCCTGTTTAAAGTCCAAAGATTTTCTTCCCTTCCCCAGAGCTCTCTGAGGACTGCGACCGGTCCACGCACATGTCGACCAAATATCAACTCAAACGGAGAACACTCCAGAATCGCCGGGGGTACCTCTCTGTATGCGAACAGAAGCGCAGCGATTTAATGATGCCAAGTTTTGGGCTGCTTCTGACTGGCGGATGGTTCCTTCTTTAAGCTGGTGGCCAAGAAAGGAGATGTTAGGGGCTCCGACTTCATTCTTCAGCTACTTGATCGTGAGGCCGGCCTCGCGCACCCTGCAAAATCGCCTGTTTAAAGTCCAAAGATTTTCTTCCCTTCCCCAGAGCTCTCTGAGGACTACGAGCGGTCCATGCACATGTCCAAATATCAACTCAAACGGAGAAAGCTCCAGAATCGCCGGGGGTACCTCTCTGTATGCGAACAGAAGCGGAGCGATATAATGATCCCAAATTTTGGGCTGCTTCAGACTGGCGGATGGTTCCTTCTTTAAGCGGGTGGCCAAGAATGGAGATGTTAGGGGCTCCGACTTCATTCTTCTGCTACTTGATCGTGAGGCCGGCCTCGCGCACCCTGCAAAATCGCCTGTTTAAAGTCCAAAGATTTTCTTCCCTTCCCCAGAGCTCTCTGAGGACTACGAGCGGTCCATGCACATGTCCAAATATCAACTCAAACGGAGAAAGCTCCAGAATCGCCGGGGGTACCTCTCTGTATGCGAACAGAAGCGGAGCGATATAATGATCCCAAATTTTGGGCTGCTTCAGACTGGCGGATGGTTCCTTCTTTAAGCTGGTGGCCAAGAAAGGAGATGTTAGGGGCTCCGACTTCATTCTTCTGCTACTTGATCGTGAGGCCGGCCTCGCGCACCCTGCAAAATCGCCTGTTTAAAGTCCAAAGATTTTCTCCCCTTCTCCAGAGCTCTCTGAGGACTGCGACCGGTCCACGCACATGTCGACCAAATATCAACTCAAACGGAGAACACTCCAGAATCGCCGGGGGTACCTCTCTGTATGCGAACAGAAGCGGAGCGATTTAATGATCCCAAGTTTTGGGCTGCTTCTGACTGGCGGATGGTTCCTTCTTTAAGCTGGTGGCCAAGAAAGGAGATGTTAGGGGCTCCGACTTCATTCTTCTGCTACTTGATCGTGAGGCCGGCCTCGCGCACCCTGCAAAATCGCCTGTTTAAAGTCCAAAGATTTTCTTCCCTTCCCCAGAGCTCTCTGAGGACTACGAGCGGTTCATGCACATGTCCAAATATCAACTAAAACGGAGAAAGCTCCAGAATCGCCGGGGGTACCTCTCTGTATGCGAACAGAAGCGGAGCGTTATAATGATCCCATATTTTGGGCTGCTTCAGACTGGCGGATGGTTCCTTCTTTAAGCTGGTGGCCAAGAAAGGAGATGTTAGGGGCTCCGACTTCATTCTTCTGCTACTTGATCGTGAGGCCGGCCTCGCGCACCCTGCAAAATTGCCTGTTTAAAGTCCAAAGATTTTCTCCCCTACTCCAGAGCTCTCTTAGGACTGCGACCGGTCCACGCACATATCGACCAAATATCAACTCAAACGGAGAACACTCCAGAATCGCCGGGGGTACCTCTCTGTATGCGAACAGAAGCGGAGCGATTTAATGATGCCAAGTTTTGGGCTGCTTCTGACTGGCGGATGGTTCCTTCTTTAAGCTGGTGGCCAAGAAAGGAGATGTTAGGGGCTCCGACTTCATTCTTATGCTACTTGATCGTGAGGCCGGCCTCGCGCAGCCTGCAAAATCGCCTGTTTAAAGTGCAAAGATTTTCTTCCCTTCGCCAGAGCTCTCTGAGGACTGCGACCGGTCCACGCACATGTCGACAAATATCAACTCAAACGGAGAACACTCCAGAATCGCCGGGGGTACCTCTCTGTATGCGAACAGAAGCGGAGCGATTTAATGATCCCAAGTTTTGGGCTGCTTCTGACTGGCGGATGGTTCCTTCTTTAAGCTGGTGGCCAAGAAAGGAGATGTTAGGGGCTCCGACTTCATTCTTCTGCTACTTGATCGTGAGGCCGGCCTCGCGCAGCCTGCAAAATCGCCTGTTTAAAGTCCAAAGATTTTCTTCCCTTCCCCAGAGCTCTCTGAGGACTACGAGCGGTCCATGCACATGTCCAAATATCAACTCAAACGGAGAAAGCTCCAGAATCGCCGGGGGTACCTCTCTGTATGCGAACAGAAGCGGAGCGATATAATGATCCCAAATTTTGGGCTGCTTCAGACTGGCGGATGGTTCCTTCTTTAAGCGGGTGGCCAAGAATGGAGATGTTAGGGGCTCCGACTTCATTTTTCTGCTACTTGATCGTGAGACCGGCCTCGCGCACCCTGCAAAATCGCCTATTTAAAGTCCAAAGATTTTCTCCCCTTCTCCAGAGCTCTCTGAGGACTGCGACCGGTCCACGCACATGTCCAAATATCAACTCAAACGGCGAACACTCCAGAATCGCCGGGGGTACCTCTCTGAATGCGAACAGAAGCGCAACGATTTAATGATGCCAAGTTTTGGGCTGCTTCTGACTGGCGGATGGTTCCTTCTTTAAGCTGGTGGCCAAGAAAGGAGATGTTAGGGGCTCCGACTTCATTCATCTGCTACTTGATCATGAGCCCGGCCTCGCGCACCCTGCAAAATCGCCTGTTTAAAGTCCAAAGATTTTCTCCCCTTCTCCAGAGCTCTCTGAGGACTCCGACCGTCCACGCACATGTCGACCAAATATCAACTCAAACGAAGAACACTCCAGAATCGCCGGGGGTACCTCTATGTATGCGAACAGAAGCGGAGCGTTATAATGATCCCAAGTTTTGGGCTGCTTCTGACTGGCGGATGGTTCCTTCTTTAAGCTGGTGGCCAAGAAAGGAGATGTTAGAGGCTCCGACTTCATTGTTCTGCTTCTTGATCGTGAGGCCGGCCTCGCGCAGCCTGCAAAATTGCCTGTTTAAAGTCCAAAAATTTTCTTCCCTTCCCCAGAGCTCTCTGAGGACTACGAGCGGTCCATGCACATGTCCAAATATCATCTCAAGCGGAGAAAGCTCCAGAATCGCCGGGGGTCGCTCTCTGTATGCGAACCGAAGCGGAGCGATATAATGATCCCAAATTTTGGGCTGCTTCAAACTGGCGGATTGTTCCTTCTTTAAGCGGGTGGCCAAGAATGGAGATGTTAGGGGCTCCGACTTCATTTTTCTGCTACTTGATCGTGAGACCGGCCTCGCGCACCCTGCAAAATCGCCTGTTTAAAGTCCAAAGATTTTCTCCCCTTCTCCAGAGCTCTCTGAGGACTGCGACCGGTCCACGCACATGTCGACCAAATATCAACTCAAACGAAGAACACTCCAGAATCGCCGGGGGTACCTCTATGTATACGAACAGAAGCGGAGCGTTATAATGATCCCAAGTTTTGGGCTGCTTCTGACTGGCGGATGGTTCCTTCTTTAAGCTGGTGGCCAAGAAAGGAGATGTTAGGGGCTCCGACTTCATTCTTCAGCTACTTGATCGTGAGGCCGGCCTCGACCACCCTGCAAAATAGCCTGTTTAAAGTCCAAAGATTTTCTTCCCTTCCCCAGAGCTCTCTGAGGACTACGAGCGATCCATGCACATGTCCAAATATCAACTCAAACGGAGAAAGCTCCAGAATCTCCGGGGGTACCTCTCTGTATGCGAGCAGAAGGGGAGCGATATAATGATTCCAAGTTTTGGGCTGCTTCTGACTGGCGGATGGCTCCTTCTTAAAGCTGGTGGCCAAGAAAGGAGATGTTAGGGGCTCCGACTTCATTCATCTGCTACTTGATCATGAGCCCGGCCTCTCGCACCCTGCAAAATCGCCTGTTTAAAGTCCAAAGATTTTCTCCCCTTCTCCAGAGCTCTCTGAGGACTCCGACCGTCCACGCACATGTCGACCAAATAGCAACTCAAACGAAGAACACTCCAGAATCGCCGGGGGTACCTCTATGTATGCGAACAGAAGCGGAGCGTTATAATGATCCCAAGTTTTGGGCTGCTTCTGACTGGCGGATGGTTCCTTCTTTAAGCTGGTGGCCAAGAAAGGAGATGTTAGAGGCTCCGACTTCATTCTTCTGCTTCTTGATCGTGAGGCCGGCCTCGCGCAGCCTGCAAAATCGCCTGTTTAAAGTCCAAAGATTTTCTTCCCTTCCCCAGAGCTCTCTGAGGACTACGAGCGGTCCATGCACGTGTCCAAATATCATCTCAAACGGAGAAAGCTCCAGAATCGCCGGGGGTCGCTCTCTGTATGCGAACCGAAGCGGAGCGATATAATGATCCCAAATTTTGGGCTGCTTCAAACTGGCGGATGGTTCCTTCTTTAAGCGGGTGGCCAAGAATGGAGATGTTAGGGGCTCCGACTTCATTTTTCTGCTACTTGATCGTGAGACCGGCCTCGCGCACCCTGCAAAATCGCCTATTTAAAGTCCAAAGATTTTCTCCCCTTCTCCAGAGCTCTCTGAGGACTGCGACCGGTCCACGCACATGTCCAAATATCAACTCAAACGGCGAACACTCCAGAATCGCCGGGGGTACCTCTCTGAATGCGAACAGAAGCGCAACGATTTAATGATGCCAAGTTTTGGGCTGCTTCTGACTGGCGGATGGTTCCTTCTTTAAGCTGGTGGCCAAGAAAGGAGATGTTAGGGGCTCCGACTTCATTGTTCAGCTACTTGATCGTGAGGCCGGCCTCGACCACCCTGCAAAATAGCCTGTTTAAAGTCCAAAGATTTTCTTCCCTTCCCCAGAGCTCTCTGAAGACTGCGAGCGGTCCATGCACATGTCCAAAAATCAACTCAAACGGAAAACACTCCAGAATCGCCGGGGGTACCTCTCTGTATGCAAAAAGAAGCAGAGCGATGTAATGATCCCAAGTTTTGGGCTGCTTCTGACTGGCGGATGGTTCCTTCTTTAAGCTGGTGGCCAAGAAAGGAGATGTTAGGGGCTCCGACTTCATTCTTCTGCTACTTGATCGTGAGGCCGGCCTCGCGCACCCTGCAAAATTGCCTGTTTAAAGTCCAAAGATTTTCTTCCCTTCCCCAGAGCTCTCTGAGGACTACGAGCGGTCCATGCACATGTCCAAATATCAACTCAAACGGAGAAAGCTCCAGAATCGCCGGGGGTACCTCTCTGTATGCGAACAGAAGCGGAGCGATATAAAGATCCCATAATTTGGGCTGCTTCAAACTGGCGGATGGTTCCTTCTTTAAGCGGGTGGCCAAGAATGGAGATGTTAGGGGCTCCGACATCATTCTTCTGCTACTTGATCGTGAGGCCGGCCTCGCGCACCCTGCAAAACAGCCTGTTTAAAGTCCAAAGATTGTCTTCCCTTCCCCAGAGCTCTCTGAGGACTACGAGCGGTCCATGCACATGTCCAAATATCAACTCAAACGGAGAAAGCTCCAGAATCGCCGGGGGTATTTTTCTGTATGCGAACAGAAGCGGAGCGATATAATGATCCCAAATTTCGGTCTGCTTCAGACTGGCGGATGGTCCCTTCTTTAAGCAGGTGGCCAAGAATGGAGATGTTAGGGGCTCCGACTGCATTCTTCTGCTACTTGATCGTGAGGCCGGCCTCGCGCACTCTGCAAAATCGCCTATTTAAAGTCCAATGATTTTCTCCCCTTCTCCAGAGCTCTCTGAGGACTGCGACCGGTCCACGCACATGTCGACCAAATATCAACTCAAACGGAGAACACTCCAGAATCGCCGGGGGTACCTCTCTGTATGCGAACAGAAGCGGAGCGATTTAATGATGCCAATTTTTGGGCTGCCTCTGACTGGCGGATGGTTCCTTCTCTAAGCTGGTGGCCAAGAAAGGAGATGTTAGGGGCTCCGACTTCATTCTTATGCTACTTGATCGTGAGGCCGGCCTCGCGCAGCCTGCAAAATCGCCTGTTTAAAGTCCAAAGATTTCCTTCCCTTATCCAGAGCTCTCTGAGGGCTGCGACCGGTCCACGCACGTGTCGACCAAATATCAACTCAAATGGAGAACACTCTAGACTCACTGGCGGTACCTCTCTGTATGCGAACAGAAGCAGAGCGATGTAATGATCCCAAGTTTTGGGCTGCTTCTGACTGGCGGATGATTCCTTCTTTAAGCTGGTGGTCAAGAAAGGAGATGTTAGGGGCTCCGACTTCATTCTTCTGCTACTTGATCATGAGGCCGGCCTCGCGCACCCAGCAAAATCGCCTGTTTAAAGTCCAAAGATTTTCTTCCCTTCCCCAGAGCTCTCTCACGACTGCGACCGGTCCGCGCACATGTCGACCAAATATCAACTCAAACGGAGAACACTCCAGACTCGCCGGCGGTACCTCTCTGTATGCGAACAGAAGCGGAGCGATGTAATGATCCCAAGTTTTGGGCTGCTTCTCACTGGCGGATGGTTCCTTCTTTAAGCTGGTGGCCAAGAAAGGAGATGTTAGGGGCTCCGACTTCATTCTTCTGCTACTTGATTGTGAGGCCGGCCTCGCGCACCCTGCAAAATCGCCTGTTTAACGTCCAAAGATTTTCTTCCCTTCCCCAGAGCTCTCTGAGGACTACGAGCGGTCCATGCACATGTCCAAATATCAACTCAAACGGAGAAAGCTCCAGAATAGCCGGCGGTACCTCTCTGTATGCGAACAGAAGCGGAGCTATATAATGATCCCAAATTTTGGGCTGCTTCAGACTGGCGGATGGTTGCTTCATTAAGCTGGTGGCCAAGAAAGGAGATGTTAGGGGCTCCGAATTCATTCTTCTGCTACTTGATCGTGAGGCCGGCCTCGCACACCCTGCAAAATCGCCTGTTTAAAGTCCAAAGATTTTCTTCCCTTCCCCAGAGCTCTCTGAAGACTGCGAGCGGTCCATGCACATGTCCAAAAATCAACTCAAACGGAAAACACTCCAGAATCGCCGGGGGTACCTCTCTGTATGCAAAAAGAAGCAGAGCGATGTAATGATCCCAAGTTTTGGGCTGCTTCTGACTGGCGGATGGTTCCTTCTTTAAGCTGGTGGCCAAGAAAGAAGATGTTAGGGGCTCCGACTTCATTCTTCTGCTACTTGATCGTGAAGCCGGCCTCGACCACCCTGCAAAACCGCCTGTTTAAAGTCCAAAGATTTTCTTCCCTTCCCCAGAGCTCTCTGAGGACTACGAGCGGTCCATGCACATGTCCAAATATCATCTCAAGCGGAGAAAGCTCCAGAATCGCCGGGGGTCGCTCTCTGTATGCGAACCGAAGCGGAGCGATATAATGATCCCAAATTTTGGGCTGCTTCAAACTGGCGGATGGTTCCTTCTTTAAGCGGGTGGCCAAGAAAGGAGATGTTAGGGGCTCCGACTTCATTCATCTGCTACTTGATCATGAGCCCGGCCTCTCGCACTCTGCAAAATCGCCTGTTTAAAGTCCAAAGATTTTCTCCCCTTCTCCAGAGCTCTCTGAGGACTCCGACCGTCCACGCACATGTCGACCAAATATCAACTCAAACGAAGAACACTCCAGAATCGCCGGGGGTACCTCTATGTATGCGAACAGAAGCGGAGCGTTATAATGATCCCAAGTTTTGGGCTGCTTCTGACTGGCGGATGGTTCCTTCTTTAAGCTGGTGGCCAAGAAAGGAGATGTTAGAGGCTCCGACTTCATTCTTCTGCTTCTTGATCGTGAGGCCGGCCTCGCGCAGCCTGCAAAATCGCCTGTTTAAAGTCCAAAGATTTTCTTCCCTTCCCCAGAGCTCTCTGAGGACTACGAGCGGTCCATGCACATGTCCAAATATCATCTCAAACGGAGAAAGCTCCAGAATCGCCGGGGGTCGCTCTCTGTATGCGAACCGAAGCGGAGCGATATAATGATCCCAAATTTTGGGCTGCTTCAAACTGGCGGATGGTTCCTTCTTTAAGCGGGTGGCCAAGAATGGAGATGTTAGGGGCTCCGACTTCATTTTTCTGCTACTTGATCGTGAGACCGGCCTCGCGCACCCTGCAAAATCGCCTATTTAAAGTCCAAAGATTTTCTCCCCTTCTCCAGAGCTCTCTGAGGACTGCGACCGGTCCACGCACATGTCCAAATATCAACTCAAACGGTGAACACTCCAGAATCGCCGGGGGTACCTCTCTGAATGCGAACAGAAGCGCAACGATTTAATGATGCCAAGTTTTGGGCTGCTTCTGAGTGGCGGATGGTTCCTTCTTTAAGCTGGTGGCCAAGAAAGGAGATGTTAGGGGCTCCGACTTCATTCATCTGCTACTTGATCATGAGCCGGCCTCGCGCACCCTGCAAAATCGCCTGTTTAAAGTCCAAAGATTTTCTCCCCTTCTCCAGAGCTCTCTGAGGACTCCGACCGTCCACGCACATGTCGACCAAATATCAACTCAAACGAAGAACACTTCAGAATCGCCGGGGGTACCTCTATGTATGCGAACAGAAGCGGAGCGTTATAATGATCCCAAGTTTTGGGCTGCTTATGACTGGCGGATGGTTCCTTCTTTAAGCTGGTGGCCAAGAAAGGAGATGTTAGAGGCTCCGACTTCATTGTTCTGCTTCTTGATCGTGAGGCCGGCCTCGCGCAGCCTGCAAAATCGCCTGTTTAAAGTCCAAAAATTTTCTTCCCTTCCCCAGAGCTCTCTGAGGACTACGAGCGGTCCATGCACATGTCCAAATATCATCTCAAGCGGAGAAAGCTCCAGAATCGCCGGGGGTCGCTCTCTGTATGCGAACCGAAGCGGAGCGATATAATGATCCCAAATTTTGGGCTGCTTCAAACTGGCGGATGGTTCCTTCTTTAAGCGGGTGTCCAAGAATGGAGATGTTAGGGGCTCCGACTTCATTTTTCTGCTACTTGATCGTGAGACCGGCCTCGCGCACCCTGCAAAATCGCCTATTTAAAGTCCAAAGATTTTCTCCCCTTCTCCAGAGCTCTCTGAGGACTGCGACCGGTCCACGCGTATGTCCAAATATCAACTCAAACGGCGAACACTCCAGAATAGCCGGGGGTACCTCTCTGAATGCGAACAGAAGCGCAACGATTTAATGATGCCAAGTTTTGGGCTGCTTCTGACTGGCGGATGGTTCCTTCTTTAAGCTGGTGGCCAAGAAAGGAGATGTTAGGGGCTCCGACTTCATTGTTCAGCTACTTGATCGTGAGGCCGGCCTCGACCACCCTGCAAAATAGCCTGTTTAAAGTCCAAAGATTTTCTTCCCTTCCCCAGAGCTCTCTGAAGACTGCGAGCGGTCCATGCACAT
The DNA here is from genome assembly GCA_030143305.2 of Amblyomma americanum. Lineage (NCBI taxonomy): Eukaryota > Metazoa > Arthropoda > Arachnida > Ixodida > Ixodidae > Amblyomma > Amblyomma americanum. The sequence goes on from JARKHS020017142.1 coordinate 165,431, forward strand.
GTCCAAAAATCAACTCAAACGGAAAACACTCCAGAATCGCCGGGGGTACCTCTCTGTATGCAAAAAGAAGCAGAGCGATGTAATGATCCCAAGTTTTGGGCTGCTTCTGACTGGCGGATGGTTCCTTCTTTAAGCTGGTGGCCAAGAAAGGAGATGTTAGGGGCTCCGACTTTATTCTTCTGCTACTTGATCGTGAGGCCGGCCTCGCGCACCCTGCAAAATCGCCTGTTTAATGTCCAAAGATTTTCTTCCCTTCCCCAGAGCTCTCTGAGGACTACGAGCGGTCCATGCACATGTCCAAAAATCAACTCAAACGGAGAAAGCTCCAGAATCGCCGGGGGTACCTCTCTGTATGCGAACAGAAGCGGAGCGATATAATGATCCCATAATTTGGGCTGCTTCAAACTGGCGGATGGTTCCTTCTTTAAGCGGGTGGCCAAGAATGGAGATGTTAGGGGCTCCGACATCATTCTTCTGCTACTTGATCGTGAGGCCGGCCTCGCGCACCCTGCAAAATCGCCTGTTTAACGTCCAAAGATTTTCTTCCCTTCCCCAGAGCTCTGTGAGGACTACGAGCGGTCCATGCACATGTCCAAATATCAACTCAAACGGAGAAAGCTCCAGAATCGCCGGCGGTACCTCTCTGTATGCGAACAGAAGCGGAGCTATATAATGATCCCAAATTTTGGGCTGCTTCTGACTGGCGGATGGTTCCTTCTTTAAGCTGGTGGCCAAGAAAGAAGATGTTAGGGGCTCCGACTTCATTCTTCTGCTACTTGATCGTGAAGCCGGCCTCGACCACCCTGCAAAACCGCCTGTTTAAAGTCCAAAGATTTTCTTCCCTTCCCCATAGCTCTTTGAGGACTACGAGCGATCCATGCACATGTCCAAATATCAACTCAAACGGAGAAAGCTCCAGAATCTCCGGGGGTACCTCTCTGTATGCGAACAGAAGCGCAACGATTTAATGATGCCAAGTTTTGGGCTGCTTCTGACTGGCGGATGGTTCCTTCTTTAAGCTGGTGGCCAAGAAAGGAGATGTTAGGGGCTCCGACTTCATTGTTCAGCTACTTGATCGTGAGGCCGGCCTCGACCACCCTGCAAAATAGCCTGTTTAAAGTCCAAAGATTTTCTTCCCTTCCCCAGAGCTCTCTGAAGACTGCGAGCGGTCCATGCACATGTCCAAAAATCAACTAAAACGGAAAACACTCCAGAATCGCCGGGGGTACCTCTCTGTATGCAAAAAGAAGCAGAGCGATGTAATGATCCCAAGTTTTGGGCTGCTTCTGACTGGCGGATGGTTCCTTCTTTAAGCTGGTGGCCAAGAAAGGAGATGTTAGGGGCTCCGACTTCATTCTTCTGCTACTTGATCGTGAGGCCGGCCTCGCGCACCCTGCAAAATCGCCTGTTTAAAGTCCAAAGATTTTCTTCCCTTCCCCAGAGCTATCTGAGGACTACGAGCGGTCCATGCACATGTCCAAATATCAACTCAAACGGAGAATGCTCCAGAATCGCCGGGGGTACCTCTCTGTATGCGAACAGAAGCGGAGCGATATAATGATCCCATAATTTGGGCTGCTTCAAACTGGCGGATGGTTCCTTCTTTAAGCGGGTGGCCAAGAATGGAGATGTTAGGGGCTCCGACATCATTCTTCTGCTACTTGATCGTGAGGCCGGCCTCACGCACCATGCAAAATAGCCTGTTTAAAGTCCAAAGATTGTCTTCCCTTCCCCAGAGCTCTCTGAGGACTACGAGCGGTCCATGCACATGTCCAAGTATCAACGCAAACGGAGAAAACTCCAGAATCGCCGGGGGTATCTCTTTGTATGCGAACAGAAGCGGAGCGATATAATGACCCCAAATTTCGGTCTGCTTCAGACTGGCGGATGGTCCCTTCTTTAAGCAGGTGGCCAAGAATGGAGATGTTAGGGGCTCCGACTGCATTCTTCTGCTACTTGATCGTGAGGCCGGCCTCGCGCACTCTGCAAAATCGCCTATTTAAAGTCCAATGATTTCCTCCCCTTCTCCAGAGCTCTCTGAGGACTGCGACCGGTCCACGCACATGTCGACCAAATATCAACTCAAACGGAGAACACTCCAGAATCGCCGGGGGTACCTCTCTGTATGCGAACAGAAGCGGAGCGATTTAATGATGCCAAGTTTTGGGCTGCTTCTGACTGGCGGATGGTTCCTTCTTTAAGCTGGTGGCCAAGAAAGGAGATGTTAGGGGCTCCGACTTCATTCTTCTGCTACTTGATCATGAGGCCGGCCTCGCGCACCCTGCAAAATCGCCTGTTTAAAGTCCAAAGATTTTCTTCCCTTCCCAAGAGCTCTCTCACGACTGCGACCGGTCCGCGCACATGTCGACCAAATATCAACTCAAACGGAGAACACTCCAGACTCGCCGGCGGTACCTCTCTGTATGCGAACAGAAGCGGAGCTATATAATGATCCCAAATTTTGGGCTGCTTCAGACTGGCGGATGGTTGCTTCATTAAGCTGGTGGCCAAGAAAGGAGATGTTAGGGGCTCCGAATTCATTCTTCTGCTACTTGATCGTGAGGCCGGCCTCGCACACCCTGCAAAATCGCCTGTTTAAAGTCCAAAGATTTTTTTCCCTTCTCCAGAGCTGTCTGAGGATTGCGACCGGTCCACGCTCATTTCGACCAAATATCAACTCAAACGGAGAACACTCCAGAATCTCCGGGGGTACCTATCTGTATGCGAACAGAAGGGGAGCAATATAATGATTCCAAGTTTTGGGCTGCTTCTGACTGGCGGATGGTTCCTTCTTTAAGCTGGTGGCCAAGAAAGAAGATGTTAGGGGCTCCGACTTCATTCTTCTGCTACTTGATCGTGAAGCCGGCCTCGACCACCCTGCAAAACCGCCTGTTTAAAGTCCAAAGATTTTCTTCCCTTCCCCATAGCTCTTTGAGGACTACGAGCGATCCATGCACATGTCCAAATATCAACTCAAACGGAGAAAGCTCCAGAATCTCCGGGGGTACCTCTCTGTATGCGAACAGAAGCGCAACGATTTAATGACGCCAAGTTTTGGGCTGCTTCTGACTGGCGGATGGTTCCTTCTTTAAGCTGGTGGCCAAGAAAGGAGATGTTAGGGGCTCCGACTTCATTGTTCAGCTACTTGATCGTGAGGCCGGCCTCGACCACCCTGCAAAATAGCCTGTTTAAAGTCCAAAGATTTTCTTCCCTTCCCCAGAGCTCTCTGAAGACTGCGAGCGGTCCATGCACATGTCCAAAAATCAACTCAAACGGAAAACACTCCAGAATCGCCGGGGGTACCTCTCTGTATGCAAAAAGAAGCAGAGCGATGTAATGATCCCAAGTTTTGGGCTGCTTCTGACTGGCGGATGGTTCCTTCTTTAAGCTGGTGGCCAAGGAAGGAGATGTTAGGGGCTCCGACTTCATTCTTCTGCTACTTGATCGTGAGGCCGGCCTCGCGCACCCTGCAAAATCGCCTGTTTAAAGTCCAAAGATTTTCTTCCCTTCCCCAGAGCTCTCTGAGGACTACGAGCGGTCCATGCACATGTCCAAATATCAACTCAAACGGAGAAAGCTCCAGAATCGCCGGGGGTACCTCTCTGTATGCGAACAGAAGCGGAGCGATATAATGATCCCAAATTTTGGGCTGCTTCAAACTGGCGGATGGTTCCTTCTTTAAGCGGGTGGCCAAGAAAGGAGATGTTAGGGGCTCCGACTTCATTCTTCTGCTACTTGATCGTGAGGCCGGCCTCTCGCACCTGCAAAATCGCCTGTTTAAAGTCCAAAGATTTTCTTCCCTTCCCCAGAGCTCTCTGAGGACTACGAGCGGTCCATGCACATGTCCAAATATCAACTCAAACGGAGAAAGCTCCAGAATCGCCGGGGGTATCTCTCTGTATGCGAACAGAAGCGGAGCGATGTAATGATCCCAAGTTTTGGGCTGCTTCTGACTGGCGGATGGTTCCTTCTTTAAGCTGGTGGCCAAGAAAGGAGATGTTAGGGGCTCCGACTTCATTCTTCTGCTACTTGATCGTGAGGCCGGCCTCGCGCACCCTGCAAAATCGCCTGTTTAACGTCCAAAGATTTTCTTCCCTTCCCCAGAGCTCTCTGAGGACTACGAGCGGTCCATGCACATGGCCAAATATCAACTCAAACGGAGAACACTCCAGAATCTCCGGGGGTACCTATCTGTATGCGAACAGAAGGGGAGCAATATAATGATTCCAAGTTTTGGGCTGCTTCTGACTGGCGGATGGTTCCTTCTTTAAGCTGGTGGCCAAGAAAGAAGATGTTAGGGGCTCCGACTTCATTCTTCTGCTACTTGATCGTGAAGCCGGCCTCGACCACCCTGCAAAACCGCCTGTTTAAAGTCCAAAGATTTTCTTCCCTTCCCCATAGCTCTTTGAGGACTACGAGCGATCCATGCACATGTCCAAATATCAACTCAAACGGAGAAAGCTCCAGAATCTCCGGGGGTACCTCTCTGTATGCGAACAGAAGCGCAACGATTTAATGATGCCAAGTTTTGGGCTGCTTCTGACTGGCGGTTGGTTCCTTCTTTAAGCTGGTGGCCAAGAAAGGAGATGTTAGGGGCTCCGACTTCATTGTTCAGCTACTTGATCGTGAGGCCGGCCTCGACCACCCTGCAAAAAAGCCTGTTTAAAGTCCAAAGATTTTCTTCCCTTCCCCAGAGCTCTCTGAAGACTGCGAGCGGTCCATGCACATGTCCAGAAATCAACTCAAACGGAAAACACTCCAGAATCGCCGGGGGTACCTCTCTGTATGCAAAAAGAAGCAGAGCGATGTAATGATCCCAAGTTTTGGGCTGCTTCTGACTGGCGGATGGTTCCTTCTTTAAGCTGGTGGCCAAGAAAGGAGATGTTAGGGGCTCCGACTTCATTCTTCTGCTACTTGATCGTGAGGCCGGCCTCGCGCACCCTGCAAAATCGCCTGTTTAAAGTCCAAAGATTTTCTTCCCTTCCCCAGAGCTATCTGAGGACTACGAGCGGTCCATGCACATGTCCAAGTATCAACGCAAACGGAGAAAGCTCCAGAATCGCCGGGGGTATCTCTTTGTATGCGAACAGAAGCGGAGCGATATAATGATCCCAAATTTCGGTCTGCTTCAGACTGGCGGATGGTCCCTTCTTTAAGCAGGTGGCCAAGAAAGGAGATGTTAGGGGCTCCGACTGCATTCTTCTGCTACTTGATCGTGAGGTCGGCCTCGCGCACTCTGCAAAATCGCCTATTTAAAGTCCAATGATTTCCTCCCCTTCTCCAGAGCTCTCTGAGGACTGCGACCGGTCCACGCACATGTCGACCAAATATCAACTCAAACGGAGAACACTCCAGAATCGCCGGGGGTACCTCTCTGTATGCGAACAGAAGCGGAGCGATTTATTGATGCCAAGTTTTGGGCTGCTTCTGACTGGCGGATGGTTCCTTCTTTAAGCTGGTGGCCAAGAAAGGAGATGTTAGGGGCTCCGACTTCATTCTTCTGCTACTTGATCATGAGGCCGGCCTCGCGCACCCTGCAAAATCGCCTGTTTAAAGTCCAAAGATTTTCTTCCCTTCCCCAGAGCTCTCTCACGACTGCGACCGGTCCGCGCACATGTCGACCAAATATCAACTCAAACGGAGAACAGCTCCAGACTCGCCGGCGGTACCTCTCTGTATGCGAACAGAAGCGGAGCGATTTAATGATCCCAAGTTTTGGGCTGCTTCTGACTGGCGGATGGTTCCTTCTTTAAGCTGGTGGCCAAGAAAGGAGATGTTAGGGGCTCCGACTTCATTCTTCTGCTACTTGATCGTGAGGCCGGCCTCGCGCACCCTGCAAAATCGCCTGTTTAACGTCCAAAGATTTTCTTCCCTTCCCCAGAGCTCTCTGAGGACTACGAGCGGTCCATGCACATGTCCAAATATCAACTCAAACGGAGAAAGCTCCAGAATCGCCGGGGGTACCTCTCTGTATGCGAACAGAAGCGGAGCTATATAATGATCCCAAATTTTGGGCTGCTTCAGACTGGCGGATGGTTGCTTCATTAAGCTGGTGGCCAAGAAAGGAGATGTTAGGGGCTCCGAATTCATTCTTCTGCTACTTGATCGTGAGGCCGGCCTCGCACACCCTGCAAAATCGCCTGTTTAAAGTCCAAAGATTTTTTTCCCTTCTCCAGAGCTGTCTGAGGATTGCGACCGGTCCACGCTCATTTCGACCAAATATCAACTCAAACGGAGAACACTCCAGAATCTCCGGGGGTACCTATCTGTATGCGAACAGAAGGGGAGCAATATAATGATTCCAAGTTTTGGGCTGCTTCTGACTGGCGGATGGTTCCTTCTTAATGCTGGTGGCCAAGAAAGGAGATGTTAGGGGCTCCGACTTCATTTTTCTGCTACTTGATCGTGAGGCCGGCCTCGCGCACCCTGAAAAATCGCCTATTTAAAGTCCAAAGATTTTCTCCCCTTCTCCAGAGCTCTCTGAGGACTGCGACCGGTCCACGCACATGTCCAAATATCAACTCAAACGAAGAACACTCCAGAATCGCCGGGGGTACCTCTCTGAATGCGAACAGAAGCGCAGCGGTTTAATGATGCCAAGTTTTGGGCTGCTTCTGACTGGCGGATGGTTCCTTCTTAAAGCTGGTGGCCAAGAAAGGAGATGTTAGGGGCTCCGACTTCATTTTTCTGCTACTTGATCGTGAGGCCGGCCTCGCGCACCCTGAAAAATCGCCTATTTAAAGTCCAAAGATTTTCTCCCCTTCTCCAGAGCTCTCTGAGGACTGCGACCGGTCCACGCACATGTCCAAATATCAACTCAAACGAAGAACACTCCAGAATCGCCGGGGGTACCTCTCTGAATGCGAACAGAAGCGCAGCGGTTTAATGATGCAAAGTTTTGGGCTGCTTCTGACTGGCGGATGGTTCCTTCTTTAAGCTGGTGGCCAGGAAAGGAGATGTTAGGGGCTCCGACTTCATTCTTCTGCTACTTGATCAAGAGGCCGGCCTCGCGCACCCTGCAAAATCGCCTGTTTAAAGTCCAAAGATTTTCTTCCCTTCCCCAGAGCTCTCTCACGACTGCGACCGGTCCGCGCACATGTCGACCAAATATCAACTCAAACGGAGAACACTCCAGACTCGCCAGCGGTACCTCTCTGTATGCGAACAGAAGCGGAGCGATGTAATGATCCCAAGTTTTGGGCTGCTTCTGACTGGCGGATGGTTCCTTCTTTAAGCTGGTGGCCAAGAAAGGAGATGTTAGGGGCTCCGACTTCATTCTTCTGCTACTTGATCGTGAGGCCGGCCTCGCGCACCCTGCAAAATCGCCTGTTTAACGTCCAAAGATTTTCTTCCCTTCCCCAGAGCTCTCTGAGGACTACGAGCGGTCCATGCACATGTCCAAATATCAACTCAAACGGAGAAAGCTCCAGAATCGCTGGGGGTACCTCTCTGTATGCGAACAGAAGCGGAGCGATATAATGATCCCATAATTTGGGCTGCTTCAAACTGGCGGATGGTTCCTTCTTTAAGCGGGTGGCCAAGAATGGAGATGTTAGGGGCTCCGACATCATTCTTCTGCTACTTGATCGTGAGGCCGGCCTCGCGCACGCTGCAAAATAGCCTGTTTAAAGTCCAAAGATTGTCTTCCCTTCCCCAGAGCTCTCTGAGGACTACGAGCGGTCCATGCACATGTCCAAATATCAACTCAAACGGAGAAAGCTCCAGAATCGCCGGGGGTATCTCTCTGTATGCGAACAGAAGCGGAGCGATATAATGATCCCAAATTTCGGTCTGCTTCAGACTGGCGGATGGTCCCTTCTTTAAGCAGGTGGCCAAGAATGGAGATGTTAGGGGCTCCGACTGCATTCTTCTGCTACTTGATCGTGAGGCCGGCCTCGCGCACTCTGCAAAATCGCCTATTTAAAGTCCAATGATTTCCTCCCCTTCTCCAGAGCTCTCTGAGGACTGCGACCGGTCCACGCACATGTCGACCAAATATCAACTCAAACGGAGAACACTCCAGAATCGCCGGGGGTACCTCTCTGTATGAGAACAGAAGCGGAGCGATTTAATGATGCCAATTTTTGGGCTGCCTCTGACTGGCGGATGATTCCTTCTCTAAGCTGGTGGCCAAGAAAGGAGATGTTAGGGGCTCCGACTTCATTCTTATGCTACTTGATCGTGAGGCCGGCCTCGCGCAGCCTGCAAAACCGCCTGTTTAAAGTCCAAAGATTTCCTTCCCTTATCCAGAGCTCTCTGAGGACTGCGACCGGTCCACGCACGTGTCGACCAAATATCAACTCAAATGGAGAACACTCTAGACTCACCGGCGGTACCTCTCTGTATGCGAACAGAAGCGGAGCGATGTAATGATCCCAAGTTTTGGGCTGCTTCTGACTGGCGGATGGTTCCTTCTTTAAGCTGGTGGCCAAGAAAGGAGATGTTAGGGGCTCCGACTTCATTCTTCTGCTACTTGATCGTGAGGCCGGCCTCGCGCACCCTGCAAAATCGCCTGTTTAACGTCTAAAGATTTTCTTCCCTTCCCCAGAGCTCTCTGAGGACTACGAGCGGTCCATGCACATGTCCAAATATCAACTCAAACGGAGAAAGCTCCAGAATCGCCGGGGGTACCTCTCTGTATGCGAACAGAAGCGGAGCTATATAATGATCCCAAATTTTGGGCTGCTTCAGACTGGCGGATGGTTGCTTCATTAAGCTGGTGGCCAAAAAAGGAGATGTTAGGGGCTCCGAATTCATTCTTCTGCTACTTGATCGTGAGGCCGGCCTCGCACACCCTGCAAAATCGCCTGTTTAAAGTCCAAAGATTTTTTTCCCTTCTCCAGAGCTGTCTGAGGATTGCGACCGGTCCACGCTCATTTCGACCAAATATCAACTCAAACGGAGAACACTCCAGAATCTCCGGGGGTACCTATCTGTATGCGAACAGAAGGGGAGCAATATAATGATTCCAAGTTTTGGGCTGCTTCTGACTGGCGGATGGTTCCTTCTTTAAGCTGGTGGCCAAGAAAGAAGATGTTGGGGGCTCCGACTTCATTCTTCTGCTACTTGATCGTGAAGCCGGCCTCGACCACCCTGCAAAACCGCCTGTTTAAAGTCCAAAGATTTTCTTCCCTTCCCCATAGCTCTTTGAGGACTACGAGCGATCCATGCACATGTCCAAATATCAACTCAAACGGAGAAAGCTCCAGAATCTCCGGGGGTACCTCTCTGTATGCGAACAGAAGCGCAACGATTTAATGACGCCAAGTTTTGGGCTGCTTCTGACTGGCGGATGGTTCCTTCTTTAAGCTGGTGGCCAAGAAAGGAGATGTTAGGGGCTCCGACTTCATTGTTCAGCTACTTGATCGTGATGCCGGCCTCGACCACCCTGCAAAATAGCCTGTTTAAAGTCCAAAGATTTTCTTCCCTTCCCCAGAGCTCTCTGAAGACTGCGAGCGGTCCATGCACATGTCCAAAAATCAACTCAAACGGAAAACACGCCAGAATCGCCGGGGGTACCTCTCTGTATGCGAACAGAAGCGGAGCGATATAATGATGCCATAATTTGGGCTGCTTCAAACTGGCGGATGGTTCCTTCTTTAAGCGGGTGGCCAAGAATGGAGATGTTAGGGGCTCCGACATCATTCTTCTGCTACTTGATCGTGAGGCCGGCCTCACGCACCATGCAAAATAGCCTGTTTAAAGTCCAAAGATTGTCTTCCCTTCCCCAGAGCTCTCTGTGGACTACGAGCGGTCCATGCACATGTCCAAGTATCAACGCAAACGGAGAAAGCTCCAGAATCGCCGGGGGTATCTCTTTGTATGCGAACAGAAGCGGAGCGATATAATGATCCCAAATTTCGGTCTGCTTCAGACTGGCGGATGGTCCCTTCTTTAAGCAGGTGGCCAAGAATGGAGATGTTAGGGGCTCCGACTGCATTCTTCTGCTACTTGATCGTGAGGCCGGCCTCGCGCACCCTGCAAAATCGCCTATTTAAAGTCCAAAGATTTTCTTCCCTTCCCAAGAGCTCTCTCACGACTGCGACCGGTCCGCGCACATGTCGACCAAATATCAACTCAAACGGAGAACACTCCAGACTCGCCGGCGGTACCTCTCTGTATGCGAACAGAAGCGGAGCGATGTAATGATCCCAAGTTTTGGGCTGCTTCTGACTGGCGGATGGTTCCTTCTTTAAGCTGGTGGCCAAGAAAGGAGATGTTAGGGGCTCCGACTTCATTCTTCTGCTACTTGATCGTGAGGCCGGCCTCGCGCACCCTGCAAAATCGCCTGTTTAACGTCCAAAGATTTTCTTCCCTTCCCCAGAGCTCTCTGAAGACTACGAGCGGTCCATGCACATGTCCAAATATCAACTCAAACGGAGAACACTCCAGAATCTCCGGGGGTACCTATCTGTATGCGAACAGAAGGGGAGCAATATAATGATTCCAAGTTTTGGGCTGCTTCTGACTGGCGGATGGTTCCTTCTTAATGCTGGTGGCCAAGAAAGGAGATGTTAGGGGCTCCGACTTCATTTTTCTGCTACTTGATCGTGAGGCCGGCCTCGCGCACCCTGCAAAATATCCTGTTTAAAGTCCAAAGATTGTCTTCCCTTCCCTAGAGCTCTCTGAGGACTACGAGCGGTCCATGCACATGTCCAAATATCAACTCAAACGGAGAAAGCTCCAGATTCGCCGGGGGTATCTCTCTGTATGCGAACAGAAGCGGAGCGATATAATGATCCCAAATTTCGGTCTGCTTCAGACTGGCGGATGGTCCCTTCTTTAAGCAGGTGGCCAAGAATGGAGATGTTAGGGGCTCCGACTGCATTCTTCTGCTACTTGATCGTGAGGCCGGCCTCGCGCACTCTTCAAAATCGCCTATTTAAAGTCCAATGATTTTCTCCCCTTCTCCAGAGCTCTCTGAGGACTGCGACCGGTCCACGCACATGTCGACCAAATATCAACTCAAACGGAGAACACTCCAGAATCGCCGGGGGTACCTCTCTGTATGCGAACAGATGCGGAGCGATTTAATGATGCCAATTTTTGGGCTGCCTCTGACTGGCGGATGGTTCCTTCTCTAAGCTGGTGGCCAAGAAAGGAGATGTTAGGGGCTCCGACTTCATTCTTATGCTACTTGATCGTGAGGCCGGCCTCGCGCAGCCTGCAAAATCGCCTGTTTAAAGTCCAAAAATTTCCTTCCCTTATCCAGAGCTCTCTGAGGACTGCGACCGGTCCACGCACGTGTCGACCAAATATCAACTCAAATGGAGAACACTCTAGACTCACCGGCGGTACCTCTCTGTATGCGAACAGAAGCAGAGCGATGTAATGATCCCAAGTTTTGGGCTGCTTCTGACTGGCGGATGATTCCTTCTTTAAGCTGGTGGTCAAGAAAGGAGATGTTAGGGGCTCCGACTTCATTCTTCTGCTACTTGATCATGAGGCCGGCCTCGCGCACCCTGCAAAATCGCCTGTTTAAAGTCCAAAGATTTTCTTCCCTTCCCCAGAGCTCTCTCACGACTGCGACCGGTCCGCGCACATGTCGACCAAATATCAACTCAAACGGAGAACACTCCAGACTCGCCGGCGGTACCTCTCTGTATGCGAACAGAAGCGGAGCGATGTAATGATCCCAAGTTTTGGGCTGCTTCTGACTGGCGTATGGTTCCTTCTTTAAGCTGGTGGCCAAGAAAGGAGATGTTAGGGGCTCCGACTTCATTCTTCTGCTACTTGATTGTGAGGCCGGCCTCGCGCACCCTGCAAAATCGCCTGTTTAACGTCCAAAGATTTTCTTCCCTTCCCCAGAGCTCTCTGAGGACTACGAGCGGTCCATGCACATGTCCAAATATCAACTCAAACGGAGAAAGCTCCAGAATCGCCGGCGGTACCTCTCTGTATGCGAACAGAAGCGGAGCTATATAATGATCCCAAATTTTGGGCTGCTTCAGACTGGCGGATGGTTGCTTCATTAAGCTGGTGGCCAAGAAAGGAGATGTTAGGGGCTCCGAATTCATTCTTCTGCTACTTGATCGTGAGGCCGACCTCGCACACACTGCAAAATCGCCTGTTTAAAGTCCAAAGATTTTCTTCCCTTCCCCAGAGCTCTCTGAAGACTGCGAGCGGTCCATGCACATGTCCAAAAATCAACTCAAACGGAAAACACTCCAGAATCGCCGGGGGTACCTCTCTGTATGCAAAAAGAAGCAGAGCGATGTAATGATCCCAAGTTTTGGGCTGCTTCTGACTGGCGGATGGTTCCTTCTTTAAGCTGGTGGCCAAGAAAGAAGATGTTAGGGGCTCCGACTTCATTCTTCTGCTACTTGATCGTGAAGCCGGCCTCGACCACCCTGCAAAACCGCCTGTTTAAAGTCCAAAGATTTTCTTCCCTTCCCCATAGCTCTTTGAGGACTACGAGCGATCCATGCACATGTCCAAATATCAACTCAAACGGAGAAAGCTCCAGAATCTCCGGGGGTACCTCTCTGTATGCGAACAGAAGCGCAACGATTTAATGATGCCAAGTTTTTGGCTGCTTCTGACTGGCGGATGGTTCCTTCTTTAAGCTGGTGGCCAAGAAAGGAGATGTTAGGGGCTCCGACTTCATTGTTCAGCTACTTGATCGTGAGGCCGGCCTCGACCACCCTGCAAAATAGCCTGTTTAAAGTCCAAAGATTTTCTTCCCTTCCCCAGAGCTCTCTGAAGACTGCGAGCGGTCCATGCACATGTCCAGAAATCAACTCAAACGGAAAACACTCCAGAATCGCCGGGGGTACCTCTCTGTATGCAAAAAGAAGCAGAGCGATGTAATGATCCCAAGTTTTGGGCTGCTTCTGACTGGCGGATGGTTCCTTCTTTAAGCTGGTGGCCAAGAAAGGAGATGTTAGGGGCTCCGACTTCATTCTTCTGCTACTTGATCGTGAGGCCGGCCTCGCGCACCCTGCAAAATCGCCTGTTTAAAGTCCAAAGATTTTCTTCCCTTCCCCAGAGCTATCTGAGGACTACGAGCGGTCCATGCACATGTCCAAGTATCAACGCAAACGGAGAAAGCTCCAGAATCGCCGGGGGTATCTCTTTGTATGCGAACAGAAGCGGAGCGATATAATGATCCCAAATTTCGGTCTGCTTCAGACTGGCGGATGGTCCCTTCTTTAAGCAGGTGGCCAAGAATGGAGATGTTAGGGGCTCCGACTGCATTCTTCTGCTACTTGATCGTGAGGCCGGCCTCGCGCACTCTGCAAAATCGCCTATTTAAAGTCCAATGATTTCCTCCCCTTCTCCAGAGCTCTCTGAGGACTGCGACCGGTCCACGCACATGTCGACCAAATATCAACTCAAACGGAGAACACTCCAGAATCGCCGGGGGTACCTCTCTGTATGCGAACAGAAGCAGAGCGATTTAATGATCCCAAGTTTTGGGCTGCTTCTGACTGGCGGATGGTTCCTTCTTTAAGCTGGTGGCCAAGAAAGGAGATGTTAGGGGCTCCGACTTCATTCTTCTGCTACTTGATCGTGAGGCCGGCCTCGCGCACCCTGCAAAATCGCCTGTTTAACGTCCAAAGATTTTCTTCCCTTCCCCAGAGCTCTCTGAGGACTACGAGCGGTCCATGCACATGTCCAAATATCAACTCAAACGGAAGAAAGCTCCAGAATCGCCGGGGGTACCTCTCTGTATGCGAACAGAAGCGGAGCTATATAATGATCCCAAATTTTGGGCTGCTTCAGACTGGCGGATGGTTGCTTCATTAAGCTGGTGGCCAAGAAAGGAGATGTTAGGGGCTCCGAATTCATTCTTCTGCTACTTGATCGTGAGGCCGGCCTCGCACACCCTGCAAAATCGCCTGTTTAAAGTCCAAAGATTTTTTTCCCTTCTCCAGAGCTGTCTGAGGATTGCGACCGGTCCACGCTCATTTCGACCAAATATCAACTCAAACGGAGAACACTCCAGAATCTCCGGGGGTACCTATCTGTATGCGAACAGAAGGGGAGCAATATAATGATTCCAAGTTTTGGGCTGCTTCTGACTGGCGGATGGTTCCTTCTTAATGCTGGTGGCCAAGAAAGGAGATGTTAGGGGCTCCGACTTCATTTTTCTGCTACTTGATCGTGAGGCCGGCCTCGCGCACCCTGAAAAATCGCCTATTTAAAGTCCAAAGATTTTCTCCCCTTCTCCAGAGCTCTCTGAGGACTGCGACCGGTCCACGCACATGTCCAAATATCAACTCAAACGAAGAACACTCCAGAATCGCCGGGGGTACCTCTCTGAATGCGAACAGAAGCGCAGCGGTTTAATGATGCCAAGTTTTGGGCTGCTTCTGACTGGCGGATGGTTCCTTCTTAAAGCTGGTGGCCAAGAAAGGAGATGTTAGGGGCTCCGACTTCATTTTTCTGCTACTTGATCGTGAGGCCGGCCTCGCGCACCCTGAAAAATCGCCTATTTAAAGTCCAAAGATTTTCTCCCCTTCTCCAGAGCTCTCTGAGGACTGCGACCGGTCCACGCACATGTCCAAATATCAACTCAAACGAAGAACACTCCAGAATCGCCGGGGGTACCTCTCTGAATGCGAACAGAAGCTCAGCGGTTTAATGATGCCAAGTTTTGGGCTGCTTCTGACTGGCGGATGGTTCCTTCTTTAAGCTGGTGGCCAAGAAAGGAGATGTTAGGTGCTCCGACTTCATTCTTCTGCTACTTGATCATGAGGCCGGCCTCGCGCACCCTGCAAAATCGCCTGTTTAAAGTCCAAAGATTTTCTTCCCTTCCCCAGAGCTCTCTCACGACTGCGACCGGTCCGCGCACATGTCGACCAAATATCAACTCAAACGGAGAACACTCCAGACTCGCCAGCGGTACCTCTCTGTATGCGAACAGAAGCGGAGCGATGTAATGATCCCAAGTTTTGGGCTGCTTCTGACTGGCGGATGGTTCCTTCTTTAAGCTGGTGGCCAAGAAAGGAGATGTTAGGGGCTCCGACTTCATTCTTCTGCTACTTGATCGTGAGGCCGGCCTCGCGCACCCTGCAAAATCGCCTGTTTAACGTCCAAAGATTTTCTTCCCTTCCCCAGAGCTCTCTGAGGACTACGAGCGGTCCATGCACATGTCCAAATATCAACTCAAACGGAGAAAGCTCCAGAATCGCCGGGGGTATCTCTCTGTATGCGAACAGAAGCGGAGCGATATAATGATCCCAAATTTCGGTCTGCTTCAGACTGGCGGATGGTCCCTTCTTTAAGCAGGTGGCCAAGAATGGAGATGTTAGGGGCTCCGACTGCATTCTTCTGCTACTTGATCGTGAGGCCGGCCTCGCGCACTCTGCAAAATCGCCTATTTAAAGTCCAATGATTTCCTCCCCTTCTCCAGAGCTCTCTGAGGACTGCGACCGGTCCACGCACATGTCGACCAAATATCAACTCAAACGGAGAACACTCCAGAATCGCCGGGGGTACCTCTCTGTATGCGAACAGAAGCGGAGCGATTTAATGATGCCAATTTTTGGGCTGCCTCTGACTGGCGGATGATTCCTTCTCTAAGCTGGTGGCCAAGAAAGGAGATGTTAGGGGCTCCGACTTCATTCTTATGCTACTTGATCGTGAGGCCGGCCTCGCGCAGCCTGCAAAATCGCCTGTTTAAAGTCCAAAGATTTTCTTCCCTTCCCCAGAGCTCTCTCACGACTGCGACCGGTCCGCGCACATGTCGACCAAATATCAACTCAAACGGAGAACACTCCAGACTCGCCGGCGGTACCTCTCTGTATGCGAACAGAAGCGGAGCGATGTAATGATCCCAAGTTTTGGGCTGCTTCTGACTGGCGGATGGTTCCTTCTTTAGGCTGGTGGCCAAGAAAGGAGATGTTAGGGGCTCCGACTTCATTCTTCTGCTACTTGATTGTGAGGCCGGCCTCGCGCACCCTGCAAAATCGCCTGTTTAACGTCCAAAGATTTTCTTCCCTTCCCCAGAGCTCTCTGAGGACTACGAGCGGTCCATGCATATGTCCAAATATTAACTCAAACGGAGAAAGCTCCAGAATCGCCGGCGGTACCTCTCTGTATGCGAACAGAAGCGGAGCTATATAATGATCCCAAATTTTGGGCTGCTTCAGACTGGCGGATGGTTGCTTCATTAAGCTGGTGGCCAAGAAAGGAGATGTTAGGGGCTCCGAATTCATTCTTCTGCTACTTGATCGTGAGGCCGGCCTCGCACACCCTGCAAAATCGCCTGTTTAAAGTCCCAAGATTTTTTTCCCTTCTCCAGAGCTGTCTGAGGATTGCGACCGGTCCACGCTCATTTCGACAAAATATCAACTCAAACGGAGAACACTCCAGAATCTCCGGGGGTACCTATCTGTATGCGAACAGAAGGGGAGCAATATAATGATTCCAAGTTTTGGGCTGCTTCTGACTGGCGGATGGTTCCTTCTTAATGCTGGTGGCCAAGAAAGGAGATGTTAGGGGCTCCGACTTCATTTTTCTGCTACTTGATCGTGAGGCCGGCCTCGCGCACCCTGAAAAATCGCCTATTTAAAGTCCAAAGATTTTCTCCCCTTCTCCAGAGCTCTCTGAGGACTGCGACCGGTCCACGCACATGTCCAAATATCAACTCAAACGAAGAACACTCCAGAATCGCCGGGGGTACCTCTCTGAATGCGAACAGAAGCGCAGCGGTTTAATGATGCCAAGTTTTGGGCTGCTTCTGACTGGCGGATGGTTCCTTCTTTAAGCTGGTGGCCAAGAAAGGAGATGTTAGGGGCTCCGACTTCATTCTTCTGCTACTTGATCATGAGGCCGGCCTCGCGCACCCTGCAAAATCGCCTGTTTAAAGTCCAAAGATTTTCTTCCCTTCCCCAGAGCTCTCTCACGACTGCGACCGGTCCGCGCACATGTCGACCAAATATCAACTCAAACGGAGAACACTCCAGACTCGCCAGCGGTACCTCTCTGTATGCGAACAGAAGCGGAGCGATGTAATGATCCCAAGTTTTGGGCTGCTTCTGACTGGCGGATGGTTCCTTCTTTAAGCTGGTGGCCAAGAAAGGAGATGTTAGGGGCTCCGACTTCATTCTTCTGCTACTTGATCGTGAGGCCGGCCTCGCGCACCCTGCAAAATCGCCTGTTTAACGTCCAAAGATTTTCTTCCCTTCCCCAGAGCTCTCTGAGGACTACGAGCGGTCCATGCACATGTCCAAATATCAACTCAAACGGAGAAAGCTCCAGAATCGCCGGGGGTACCTCTCTGTATGCGAACAGAAGCGGAGCGATATAATGATCCCATAATTTGGGCTGCTTCAAACTGGCGGATGGTTCCTTCTTTAAGCGGGTGGCCAAGAATGGAGATGTTAGGGGCTCCGACATCATTCTTCTGCTACTTGATCGTGAGGCCGGCCTCGCGCACCCTGCAAAATAGCCTGTTTAAAGTCCAAAGATTGTCTTCCCTTCCCCAGAGCTCTCTGAGGACTACGAGCGGTCCATGCACATGTCCAAATATCAACTCAAACGGAGAAAGCTCCAGAATCGCCGGGGGTATCTCTCTGTATGCGAACAGAAGCGGAGCGATATAATGATCCCAAATTTCGGTCTGCTTCAGACTGGCGGATGGTCCCTTCTTTAAGCAGGTGGCCAAGAAAGGAGATGTTAGGGGCTCCGACTTCATTCTTCTGCTACTTGATCGTGAGGCCGGCCTCGCGCACCCTGAAAAATCGCCTATTTAAAGTCCAAAGATTTTCTCCCCTTCTCCAGAGCTCTCTGAGGACTGCGACCGGTCCACGCACATGTCCAAATATCAACTCAAACGAAGAACACTCCAGAATCGCCGGGGGTACCTCTCTGAATGCGAACAGAAGCGCAGCGGTTTAATGATGCCAAGTTTTGGGCTGCTTCTGACTGGCGGATGGTTCCTTCTTTAAGCTGGTGGCCAAGAAAGGAGATGTTAGGGGCTCCGACTTCATTCTTCAGCTACTTGATCGTGAGGCCGGCCTCGACCACCCTGCAAAATAGCCTGTTTAAAGTCCAAAGATTTTCTTCCCTTCCCCAGAGCTCTCTGAGGACTGCGAGCGGTCCATGCACATGTCCAAAAATCAACTCAAACGGAAAACACTCCAGAATCGCCGGGGGTACCTCTCTGTATGCAAACAGAAGCGGAGCGATGTAATGATCCCAGGTTTTGGGCTGCTTCTGACTGGCGGATGGTTCCTTCTTTAAGCTGGTGGCCAAGAAAGAAGATGTTAGGGGCTCCGACTTCATTCTTCTGCTACTTGATCGTGAAGCCGGCCTCGACCACCCTGCAAAACCGCCTGTTTAAAGTCCAAAGATTTTCTTCCCTTCCCCATAGCTCTCTGAGGACTACGAGCGATCCATGCACATGTCCAAATATCAACTCAAACGGAGAAAGCTCCAGAATCGCCGGGGGTCGCTCTCTGTATGCGAACCGAAGCGGAGCGATATAATGATCCAAAATTTTGGGCTGCTTCAAACTGGCGGATGGTTCCTTCTTTAAGCGGGTGGCCAAGAATGGAGATGTTAGGGGCTCCGACTTCATTTTTCTGCTACTTGATCGTGAGACCGGCCTCGCGCACCCTGCAAAATCGCCTATTTAAAGTCCAAAGATTTTCTCCCCTTCTCCAGAGCTCTCTGAGGACTGCGACCGGTCCACGCACATGTCCAAATATCAACTCAAACGGCGAACACTCCAGAATCGCCGGGGGTACCTCTCTGAATGCGAACAGAAGCGCAACGATTTAATGATGCCAAGTTTTGGGCTGCTTCTGACTGGCGGATGGTTCCTTCTTTAAGCTGGTGGCCAAGAAAGGAGATGTTAGGGGCTCCGACTTCATTCTTCTGCTACTTGATCGTGAGGCCGGCCTCGCGCACTCTGCAAAATCGCCTATTTAAAGTCCAAAGATTTCCTCCCCTTCTCCAGAGCTCTCTGAGGACTGCGACCGGTCCACGCACATGTCGACCAAATATCAACTCAAACGGAGAACACTCCAGAATCGCCGGGGGTACCTCTCTGTATGCGAACAGAAGCGGAGCGATTTAATGATGCCAAGTTTTGGGCTGCTTCTGACTGGCGGATGGTTCCTTCTTTAAGCTGGTGGCCAAGAAAGGAGATGTTAGGGGCTCCGACTTCATTCTTCTGCTACTTGATCATGAGGCCGGCCTCGCGCACCCTGCAAAATCGCCTGTTTAAAGTCCAAAGATTTTCTTCCCTTCCCCAGAGCTCTCTCACGACTGCGACCGGTCCGCGCACATGTCGACCAAATATCAACTCAAACGGAGAACACTCCAGACTCGCCAGCGGTACCTCTCTGTATGCGAACAGAAGCGGAGCGATGTAATGATCCCAAGTTTTGGGCTGCTTCTGACTGGCGGATGGTTCCTTCTTTAAGCTGGTGGCCAAGAAAGGAGATGTTAGGGGCTCCGACTTCATTCTTCTGCTACTTGATCGTGAGGCCGGCCTCGCGCACCCTGCAAAATCGCCTGTTTAACGTCCAAAGATTTTCTTCCCTTCCCCAGAGCTCTCTGAGGACTACGAGCGGTCCATGCACATGTCCAAATATCAACTCAAACGGAGAAAGCTCCAGAATCGCCGTGGGTACCTCTCTGTATGCGAACAGAAGCGGAGCTATATAATGATCCCAAATTTTGGGCTGCTTCAGACTGGCGGATGGTTGCTTCATTAAGCTGGTGGCCAAGAAAGGAGATGTTAGGGGCTCCGAATTCATTCTTCTGCTACTTGATCGTGAGGCCGGCCTCGCACACCCTGCAAAATCGCCTGTTTAAAGTCCAAAGATTTTTTTCCCTTCTCCAGAGCTGTCTGAGGATTGCGACCGGTCCACGCTCATTTCGACCAAATATCAACTCAAACGGAGAACACTCCAGAATCTCCGGGGGTACCTATCTGTATGCGAACAGAAGGGGAGCAATATAATGATTCCAAGTTTTGGGCTGCTTCTGACTGGCGGATGGTTCCTTCTTAATGCTGGTGGCCAAGAAAGGAGATGTTAGGGGCTCCGACTTCATTTTTCTGCTACTTGATCGTGAAGCCGGCCTCGCGCACCCTGCAAAATCGCCCATTCAAAGTCCAAAGATTTTCTCCCCTTCTCCAGAGCTCTCTGAGGACTGCGACCGGTCCACGCACATGTCCAAATATTAACTCAAACGGAGAAAGCTCCAGAATCTCCGGGGGTACCTCTCTGTATGCGAACAGAAGGGGACCGATATAATGATTCCAAGCTTTGGGCTGCTTCTGACTGGCGGATGGCTCCTTCTTAAAGCTGGTGGCCAAGAAAGGAGATGTTAGGGGCTCCGACTTCATTCATCTGCTACTTGATCGTGAGCCCGGCCTCGCGCACCCTGCAAAATCGCCTGTTTAAAGTCAAAAGATTTTCTCCCCTTCTCCAGAGCTCTCTGAGGACTGCGACCGTCCACGCACATGTCGACCAAATATCAACTCAAACGAAGAACACTCCAGAATCGCCGGGGGTACCTCTATGCATGCGAACAGAAGCGGAGCGTTATAATGATCCCAAGTTTTGGGCTGCTTCTGACTGGCGGATGGTTCCTTCTTTAAGCTGGTGCCCAAGAAAGGAGATGTTAGAGGCTCCGACTTCATTCTTCTGCTTCTTGATCGTGAGGCCGGCCTCGCGCAGCCTGCAAAATCGCCTGTTTAAACTCCAAAGATTTTCTTTCCTTATCCAGAGCTCTCTGAGGACTGCGACCGGTCCGCGCACATGTCGACCAATTATCAACTCAAACGGAGAACACACCAGACTCGCCGGCGGTACCTCTCTGTATGCGAACAGAAGCGGAGCGATGTAATGATCCCAAGTTTCGGGCTGCTTCTGACTGGCGGATGGTTCCTTCTTTAAGCTGGTGGCCAAGAAAGAAGATGTTAGGGGCTCCGACTTCATTGTTCTGCTACTTGATCGTGAAGCCGGCCTCGACCACCCTGCAAAACCGCCTGTTTAAAGTCCAAAGATTTTCTTCCCTTCCCCATAGCTCTTTGAGGACTACGAGCGATCCATGCACATGTCCAAATATCAACTCAAACGGAGAACACTCCAGAATCGCCGGGGGTACCTCTCTGTATGCGAACAGAAGCGGAGCGATTTAATGATGCCAAGTTTTGGGCTGCTTCTGACTGGCGGATGGTTCCTTCTTTAAGCTGGTGGCCAAGAAAGGAGATGTTAGGGGCTCCGACTTCATTCTTCTGCTACTTGATCGTGAGGCCGGCCTCGCGCAGCCTGCAAAATCGCCTGTTTAAAGTCCAAAGATTTTCTTCCCTTATCCAGAGCTCTCTGAGGACTGCGACCGGTCCACGCACGTGTCGACCAAATATCAACTCAAATGGAGAACACTCTAGACTCACCGGCGGTACCTCTCTGTATGCGAACAGAAGCGGAGCGATGTAATGATCCCAAGTTTTGGGCTGCTTCTGACTGGAGGATGGTTCCTTCTTTAATCTCGTGGCCAAGAAATTAGATGTTAGGGGCTTTGACTTCGTTCTTCTGCTACTTGATCGTGAGGCCGGCCTCGCGCACCCTGCAAAATTGCCTGTTTAAAGTTCAAAGATTTTCTTACCTTCTCCAGAGCTCTCTGAGGACTGCGAGCGGTCCATGCACATGTCCAAAAATCAACTCAAACGGAGAAACCTCCAGAATAGCCGGGGGTACCTCTCTGTATGCGAACAGAAGCGGAGCGATATAATGATCCCAAGTTTTGGGCTGCTTCAGACTGGCGGATGGTTCCTTCTTTAAGCTGGTGGCCAAGAAAGGAGATGTTAGGGGCTCCGACTTCATTCTTCTGCTACTTGATCGTGAGGCCGGCCTCGCGCACCCTGCAAAATCGCCTGTTTAAAGTCCAAAGATTTGCTTCCCTTCCCCAGAGCTCTCTGAGGACTGCGACCGGTCCACGCACATGTCCAAATATCAACTCAAACGGAGAACACTCCAGAATCGCCGGGGGTACCTCTCTGTATGCGAACAGAAGCGCAGCGATTTAATGATGCCAAGATTTGGGCTGCTTCTGACTGGCGGATGGTTCCTTCTTTAAGCTGGTGGCCAAGAAAGGAGATGTTTGGGGCTCCGACTTCATTCTTCAGCTACTTGATCGTGAGGCCGGCCTCGCACACCCTGCAAAATCGCCTGTTTAAAGTCCAAAGATTTTTTCCCTTCTCCAGAGCTGTCTGAGGATTGCGACCGGTCCACGCTCATTTCGACCAAATATCAACTCAAACGGAGAACACTCCAGAATCTCCGGGGGTACCTATCTGTATGCGAACAGAAGGGGAGCAATATAATGATTCCAAGTTTTGGGCTGCTTCTGACTGGCGGATGGTTCCTTCTTAATGCTGGTGGCCAAGAAAGGAGATGTTAGGGGCTCCGACTTCATTCTTCTGCTACTTGATCGTGAGGCCGGCCTCGCGCACCCTGCAAAATCGCCTATTTAAAGTCCAAAGATTTTCTCCCCTTCTCCAGAGCTCTCTGAGGACTGCGACCGGTCCACGCACATGTCCAAATATCAACTCAAACGGAGAACACTCCAGAATCGCCGGGGGTACCTCTCTGAATGCGAACAGAAGCGCAGCGGTTTAATGATGCCAAGTTTTGGGCTGCTTCTGACTGGCGGATGGTTCCTTCTTTAAGCTGGTGGCCAAGAAAGGAGATGTTAGGGGCTCCGACTTCATTCTTCTGCTACTTGATCGTGAGGCCGGCCTCGCGCACCCTGCAAAATCGCCTGTTTAAAGTCCAAAGATTTTCTTCCCTTCCCCAGAGCTCTCTGAGGACTGCGACCGGTCCACGCACATGTCGACCAAATATCAACTCAAACGGAGAACACTCCAGAATCGCCGGGGGTACCTCTCTGTATGCGAACAGAAGCGGAGCGATTTAATGATCCCAAGTTTTGGGCTGCTTCTGACTGGCGGATGGTTCCTTCTTTAAGCTGGTGGCCAAGAAAGGAGATGTTAGGGGCTCCGACTTCATTCTTCTGCTACTTGATCGTGAGGCCGGCCTCGCGCACCCTGCAAAATCGCCTGTTTAAAGTCCAAAGATTTTCTTCCCTTCTCCAGAGCTCTCTGAGGACTGCGAGCGGTCCATGCACATGTCCAAATATCAACTCAAACGGAGAACACTCCAGAATCGCCGGGGGTACCTCTCTGTATGCGAACAGAAGCGGAGCGATGTAATGATCCCAAGATTTTGGGCTGCTTCTGACTGGCGGATGGTTCCTTCTTTAAGCTGGTGGCCAAGAAAGGAGATGTTAGGGGCTCCGACTTCATTCTTCTGCTACTTGATCGTGAGGCCGGCCTCGCGCACCCTGCAAAATCGCCTGTTTAAAGTCCAAAGATTTTCTTCCCTTCTCCAGAGCTCTCTGAGGACTGCGACCGGTCCACGCACATGTCGACCAAATATCAACTCAAACGGAGAACACTCCAGAATCTCCGGGGGTACCTCTCTGTATGCGAACAGAAGGGGAGCAATATAATGATTCCAAGTTTTGGGCTGCTTCTGACTGGCGGATGGTTCCTTCTTAATGCTGGTGGCCAAGAAAGGAGATGTTAGGGGCTCCGACTTCATTTTTCTGCTACTTGATCGTGAGGCCGGCCTCGCGCACCCTGCAAAATCGCCTATTTAAAGTCCAAAGATTTTCTCCCCTTCTCCAGAGCTCTCTGAGGACTGCGACCGGTCCACGCACATGTCCAAATATTAACTCAAACGGAGAAAGCTCCAGAATCTCCGGGGGTACCTCTCTGTATGCGAACAGAAGGGGACCGATATAATGATTCCAAGCTTTGGGCTGCTTCTGACTGGCGGATGGCTCCTTCTTAAAGCTGGTGGCCAAGAAAGGAGATGTTAGGGGCTCCGACTTCATTCATCTGCTACTTGATCGTGAGCCCGGCCTCGCGCACCCTGCAAAATCGCCTGTTTAAAGTCCAAAGATTTTCTCCCCTTCTCCAGAGCTCTCTGAGGACTGCGACCGTCCACGCACATGTCGACCAAATATCAACTCAAACGAAGAACACTCCAGAATCGCCGGGGGTACCTCTATGCATGCGAACAGAAGCGGAGCGTTATAATGATCCCAAGTTTTGGGCTGCTTCTGACTGGCGGATGGTTCCTTCTTTAAGCTGGTGCCCAAGAAAGGAGATGTTAGAGGCTCCGACTTCATTCTTCTGCTTCTTGATCGTGAGGCCGGCCTCGCGCAGCCTGCAAAATCGCCTGTTTAAACTCCAAAGATTTTCTTTCCTTATCCAGAGCTCTCTGAGGACTGCGACCGGTCCGCGCACATGTCGACCAATTATCAACTCAAACGGAGAACACACCAGACTCGCCGGCGGTACCTCTCTGTATGCGAACAGAAGCGGAGCGATGTAATGATCCCAAGTTTCGGGCTGCTTCTGACTGGCGGATGGTTCCTTCTTTAAGCTGGTGGCCAAGAAAGAAGATGTTAGGGGCTCCGACTTCATTGTTCTGCTACTTGATCGTGAAGCCGGCCTCGACCACCCTGCAAAACCGCCTGTTTAAAGTCCAAAGATTTTCTTCCCTTCCCCATAGCTCTTTGAGGACTACGAGCGATCCATGCACATGTCCAAATATCAACTCAAACGGAGAACACTCCAGAATCGCCGGGGGTACCTCTCTGTATGCGAACAGAAGCGGAGCGATTTAATGATGCCAAGTTTTGGGCTGCTTCTGACTGGCGGATGGTTCCTTCTTTAAGCTGGTGGCCAAGAAAGGAGATGTTAGGGGCTCCGACTTCATTCTTATGCTACTTGATCGTGAGGCCGGCCTCGCGCAGCCTGCAAAATCGCCTGTTTAAAGTCCAAAGATTTTCTTCCCTTATCCAGAGCTCTCTGAGGACTGCGACCGGTCCACGCACGTGTCGACCAAATATCAACTCAAATGGAGAACACTCTAGACTCACCGGCGGTACCTCTCTGTATGCGAACAGAAGCGGAGCGATGTAATGATCCCAAGTTTTGGGCTGCTTCTGACTGGAGGATGGTTCCTTCTTTAATCTCGTGGCCAAGAAATTAGATGTTAGGGGCTTTGACTTCGTTCTTCTGCTACTTGATCGTGAGGCCGGCCTCGCGCACCCTGCAAAATTGCCTGTTTAAAGTTCAAAGATTTTCTTACCTTCTCCAGAGCTCTCTGAGGACTGCGAGCGGTCCATGCACATGTCCAAAAATCAACTCAAACGGAGAAACCTCCAGAATAGCCGGGGGTACCTCTCTGTATGCGAACAGAAGCGGAGCGATATAATGATCCCAAGTTTTGGGCTGCTTCAGACTGGCGGATGGTTCCTTCTTTAAGCTGGTGGCCAAGAAAGGAGATGTTAGGGGCTCCGACTTCATTCTTCTGCTACTTGATCGTGAGGCCGGCCTCGCGCACCCTGCAAAATCGCCTGTTTAAAGTCCAAAGATTTGCTTCCCTTCCCCAGAGCTCTCTGAGGACTGCGACCGGTCCACGCACATGTCCAAATATCAACTCAAACGGAGAACACTCCAGAATCGCCGGGGGTACCTCTCTGTATGCGAACAGAAGCGCAGCGATTTAATGATGCCAAGATTTGGGCTGCTTCTGACTGGCGGATGGTTCCTTCTTTAAGCTGATGGCCAAGAAAGGAGATGTTTGGGGCTCCGACTTCATTCTTCAGCTACTTGATCGTGAGGCCGGCCTCGCACACCCTGCAAAATCGCCTGTTTAAAGTCCAAAGATTTTTTCCCTTCTCCAGAGCTGTCTGAGGATTGCGACCGGTCCACGCTCATTTCGACCAAATATCAACTCAAACGGAGAACACTCCAGAATCTCCGGGGGTACCTATCTGTATGCGAACAGAAGGGGAGCAATATAATGATTCCAAGTTTTGGGCTGCTTCTGACTGGCGGATGGTTCCTTCTTAATGCTGGTGGCCAAGAAAGGAGATGTTAGGGGCTCCGACTTCATTTTTCTGCTACTTCATTGTGAGGCCGGCCTCGCGCACCCTGCAAAATCGCCTATTTATAGTCCAAAGATTTTCTCCCCTTCTCCAGAGCTCTCTGAGGACTGCGACCGGTCCACGCACATGTCCAAATATCAACTCAAACGGAAGAACACTCCAGAATCGCCGGGGGTACCTCTCTGAATGCGAACAGAAGCGCAGCGGTTTAATGATGCCAAGTTTTGGGCTGCTTCTGACTGGCGGATGGTTCCTTCTTTAAGCTGGTGGCCAAGAAAGGAGATGTTAGGGGCTCCGACTTCATTCTTAAGCTACTTGATCGTGAGGCCGGCCTCGCGCACCCTGCAAAATCGCCTGTTTAAAGTCCAAAGATTTTCTTCCCTTCCCCAGAGCTCTCTGAGGACTGCGAGCGGTCCATGCACATGTCGACCAAATATCAACTCAAACGGAGAACACTCCAGAATCGCCGGGGGTACCTCTCTGTATGCGAACAGAAGCGGAGCGATTTAATGATCCCAAGTTTTGGGCTGCTTCTGACTGGCGGATGGTTCCTTCTTTAAGCTGGTGGCCAAGAAAGGAGATGTTAGGGGCTCCGACTTCATTCTTCTGCTACTTGATCGTGAGGCCGGCCTCGCGCACCCTGCAAAATCGCCTGTTTAAAGTCCAAAGATTTTCTTACCTTCTCCAGAGCTCTCTGAGGACTGCGAGCGGTCCATGCACATGTCCAAATATCAACTCAAACGAAGAACACTCCAGAATCGCCGGGGGTACCTCTCTGAATGCGAACAGAAGCGCAGCGGTTTAATGATGCCAAGTTATCGGCTGCTTCTGACTGGCGGATGGTTCCTTCTTTAAGCTGGCGGCCAAGAAAGGAGATGTTAGGGGCTCCGGCTACATTCTTCAGCTACTTGATCGTGAGGCCGGCCTCGACCACCCTGCAAAATAGCCTGTTTAAAGTCCAAAGATTTTCTTCCCTTCCCCAGAGCTCTCTGAGGACTGCGAGCGGTCCATGCACATGTCCAAAAATCAACTCAAACGGAAAACACTCCAGAATTGCCGGGGGTACCTCTCTGAATGCGAACAGAAGCGGAGCGATGTAATGATCCCAAGATTTGGGCTGCTTCTGACTGGCGGATGGTACCTTCTTTAAGCTGGTGGCCAAGAAAGAAGATGTTAGGGGCTCCGACTTCATTCTTATGCTACTTGATCGTGAGGCCGGCCTCGCGCAGCCTGCAAAATCGCCTGTTTAAAGTCCAAAGATTTTCTTCCCTTATCCAGAGCTCTCTGAGGACTGCGACCGGTCCACGCACGTGTCGACCAAATATCAACTCAAATGGAGAACACTCTAGACTCACCGGCGGTACCTCTCTGTATGCGAACAGAAGCGGAGCGATGTAATGATCCCAAGTTTTGGGCTGCTTCTGACTGGAGGATGGTTAATTCTTTAAGCTCGTGGCCAAGAAATTAGATGTTAGGGGCTTTGACTTCGTTCTTCTGCTACTTGATCGTGAGGCCGGCCTCGCGCACCCTGCAAAATTGCCTGTTTAAAGTTCAAAGATTTTCTTACCTACTCCAGAGTTCTCTGAGGACTGCGAGCGGTCCATGCACATGTCCAAATATCAACTCAAACGAAGAACACTCCAGAATCGCCGGGGGTACCTCTCTGAATGCGAACAGAAGCGCAGCGGTGTAATGATGCCAAGTTTTGGGCTGCTTCTGACTGGCGGATGGTTCTTTCTTAAAGCTGGTGGCCAAGAAAGGAGATGTTAGGGGCTCCGACTTCATTTTTCTGCTACTTGATCGTGAGGCCGGCCTCGCGCACCCTGAAATATCGCCTATTTAAAGTCCAAAGATTTTCTCCCCTTCTCCAGAGCTCTCTGAGGACAGCGACCGGTCCACGCACATGTCCAAATATCAGCTCAAACGAAGAACACTCCAGAATCGCCGGGGGTACCTCTCTGAATGCGAACAGAAGCGGAGCGATGTAATGATCCCAAGTTTTGGGCTGCTTCTGACTGGCGGATGGTACCTTCTTTAAGCTGGTGGCCAAGAAAGAAGATGTTAGGGGCTCCGACTTCATTCTTCTGCTACTTGATTGTGAAGCCGGCCTCGACCAACCTGCAAAACCACCTGTTTAAAGTCCAAAGATTTTCTTCCCTTCCCCATAGCTCTTTGAGGACTACGAGCGATCCATGCCCATGTCCAAATATCAACTCAAACGGAGAAAGCTCCAGAATCTCCGGGGGTACCTCTCTGTATGCGAACAGAAGGGGACCGATATAATGATTCCAAGCTTTGGGCTGCTTCTGACTGGCGGATGGCTCCTTCTTAAAGCTGGTGGCCAAGAAAGGAGATGTTAGGGGCTCCGACTTCATTCATCTGCTACTTGATCGTGAGCCCGGCCTCGCGCACCCTGCAAAATCGCCTGTTTAAAGTCCAAAGATTTTCTCCCCTTCTCCAGAGCTCTCTGAGGACTGCGACCGTCCACGCACATGTCGACCAAATATCAACTCAAACGAAGAACACTCCAGAATCGCCGGGGGTACCTCTATGCATGCGAACAGAAGCGGAGCGTTATAATGATCCCAAGTTTTGGGCTGCTTCTGACTGGCGGATGGTTCCTTCTTTAAGCTGGTGCCCAAGAAAGGAGATGTTAGAGGCTCCGACTTCATTCTTCTGCTTCTTGATCGTGAGGCCGGCCTCGCGCAGCCTGCAAAATCGCCTGTTTAAACTCCAAAGATTTTCTTTCCTTATCCAGAGCTCTCTGAGGACTGCGACCGGTCCGCGCACATGTCGACCAATTATCAACTCAAACGGAGAACACACCAGACTCGCCGGCGGTACCTCTCTGTATGCGAACAGAAGCGGAGCGATGTAATGATCCCAAGTTTCGGGCTGCTTCTGACTGGCGGATGGTTCCTTCTTTAAGCTGGTGGCCAAGAAAGAAGATGTTAGGGGCTCCGACTTCATTGTTCTGCTACTTGATCGTGAAGCCGGCCTTGACCACCCTGCAAAACCGCCTGTTTAAAGTCCAAAGATTTTCTTCCCTTCCCCATAGCTCTTTGAGGACTACGAGCGATCCATGCACATGTCCAAATATCAACTCAAACGGAGAACACTCCAGAATCGCCGGGGGTACCTCTCTGTATGCGAACAGAAGCGGAGCGATTTAATGATGCCAAGTTTTGGGCTGCTTCTGACTGGCGGATGGTTCCTTCTTTAAGCTGGTGGCCAAGAAAGGAGATGTTAGGGGCTCCGACTTCATTCTTATGCTACTTGATCGTGAGGCCGGCCTCGCGCAGCCTGCAAAATCGCCTGTTTAAAGTCCAAAGATTTTCTTCCCTTATCCAGAGCTCTCTGAGGACTGCGACCGGTCCACGCACGTGTCGACCAAATATCAACTCAAATGGAGAACACTCTAGACTCACCGGCGGTACCTCTCTGTATGCGAACAGAAGCGGAGCGATGTAATGATCCCAAGTTTTGGGCTGCTTCTGACTGGAGGATGGTTCCTTCTTTAATCTCGTGGCCAAGAAATTAGATGTTAGGGGCTTTGACTTCGTTCTTCTGCTACTTGATCGTGAGGCCGGCCTCGCGCACCCTGCAAAATTGCCTGTTTAAAGTTCAAAGATTTTCTTACCTTCTCCAGAGCTCTCTGAGGACTGCGAGCGGTCCATGCACATGTCCAAAAATCAACTCAAACGGAGAAACCTCCAGAATAGCCGGGGGTACCTCTCTGTATGCGAACAGAAGCGGAGCGATATAATGATCCCAAGTTTTGGGCTGCTTCAGACTGGCGGATGGTTCCTTCTTTAAGCTGGTGGCCAAGAAAGAAGATGTTAGGGGCTCCGACTTCATTCTTCTGCTACTTGATCGTGAGGCCGGCCTCGCGCACCCTGCAAAATCGCCTGTTTAAAGTCCAAAGATTTGCTTCCCTTCCCCAGAGCTCTCTGAGGACTGCGACCGGTCCACGCACATGTCCAAATATCAACTCAAACGGAGAACACTCCAGAATCGCCGGGGGTACCTCTCTGTATGCGAACAGAAGCGCAGCGATTTAATGATGCCAAGATTTGGGCTGCTTCTGACTGGCGGATGGTTCCTTCTTTAAGCTGATGGCCAAGAAAGGAGATGTTTGGGGCTCCGACTTCATTCTTCAGCTACTTGATCGTGAGGCCGGCCTCGCACACCCTGCAAAATCGCCTGTTTAAAGTCCAAAGATTTTTTTCCCTTCTCCAGAGCTGTCTGAGGATTGCGACCGGTCCACGCTCATTTCGACCAAATATCAACTCAAACGGAGAACACTCCAGAATCTCCGGGGGTACCTATCTGTATGCGAACAGAAGGGGAGCAATATAATGATTCCAAGTTTTGGGCTGCTTCTGACTGGCGGATGGTTCCTTCTTAATGCTGGTGGCCAAGAAAGGAGATGTTAGGGGCTCCGACTTCATTTTTCTGCTACTTCATTGTGAGGCCGGCCTCGCGCACCCTGCAAAATCGCCTATTTATAGTCCAAAGATTTTCTCCCCTTCTCCAGAGCTCTCTGAGGACTGCGACCGGTCCACACACATGTCCAAATATCAACTCAAACGAAGAACACTCCAGAATCGCCGGGGGTACCTCTCTGAATGCGAACAGAAGCGCAGCGATTTAATGATGCCAAGTTTTGGGCTGCTTCTGACTGGCGGATGGTTCCTTCTTTAAGCTGGTGGCCAAGAAAGGAGATGTTAGGGGCTCCGACTTCATCTGCTACTTGATCGTGAGCCCGGCCTCGCGCACCCTGCAAAATCGCCTGTTTAAACTCCAAAGATTTTCTCCCCTTCTCCAGAGCTCTCTGAGGACTGCGACCGTCCACGCACATGTCGACCAAATATCAGCACAAACGAAGAACACTCCAGAATCGCCGGGGGTACCTCTATGTATGCGAACAGAAGCGGAGCGTTATAATGATCCCAAGTTTTGGGCTGCTTCTGACTGGCGGGTGGTTCTTTCTTTAAGCTGGTGGCCAAGAAAGGAGATGTTAGAGGATCCGACTTCATTCTTCTGCTTCTTGATCGTGAGGCCGGCCTCGCGCAGCCTGCAAAATCGCCTGTTTAAACTCCAAAGATTTTCTTTCCTTATCCAGAGCTCTCTGAGGACTGCGACCGGTCCACGCACATGTCGACCAAATATCAACTCAAACGGAGAACACTCCAGAATCGCCGGTGGTACCTCTCTGTATGCGAACAGAAGCGGAGCGATTTAATGATGCCAAGTTTTGGGCTGCTTCTGACTGGCGGATGGTTCCTTCTTTAAGCTGGTGGCCAAGAAAGGAGATGTTAGGGGCTCCGACTTCATTCTTATCCTACTTGATCGTGAGGCCGGCCTCGCGCACTCTGCAAAATCGCCTGTTTAAAGTCCAAAGATTTTCTTCCCTTATCCAGAGCTCTCTGAGGACTGCGACCGGTCCACGCACGTGTCGACCAAATATCAACTCAAATGATGAACACTCTAGACTCACCGGCGGTACCTCTCTGAATGCGAACAGAAGCGCAGCGGTTTAATGATGCCAAGTTTTGGGCTGCTTCTGACTGGCGGATGGTTCTTTCCTTAAGCTGGTGGCCAAGAAAGGAGATGTTAGGGGCTCCGACTTCATTCTTCTGCTACTTGATCGTGAGGCCGGCCTCGCGCACCCTGAAAAATCGCCTATTTAAAGTCCAAAGATTTTCTCCCCTTCTCCAGAGCTCTCTGAGGACAGCGACCGGTCCACGCACATGTCCAAATATCAACTCAAACGAAGAACACTCCAGAATCGCCGGGGGTACCTCTCTGAATGCGAACAGAAGCGGAGCGATGTAATGATCCCAAGTTTTGGGCTGCTTCTGACTGGCGGATGGTACCTTCTTTAAGCTGGTGGCCAAGAAAGAAGATGTTAGGGGCTCCGACTTCATTCTTCTGCTACTTGATCGTGAAGCCGGCCTCGACCAACCTGCAAAACCGCCTGTTTAAAGTCCAAAGATTTTCTTCCCTTCCCCATAGCTCTTTGAGGACTACGAGCGATCCATGCACATGTCCAAATATCAACTCAAACGGAGAAAGCTCCAGAATCTCCGGGGGTACCTCTCTGTATGCGAACAGAAGGGGACCGATATAATGATTCCAAGCTTTGGGCTGCTTCTGACTGGCGGATGGCTCCTTCTTAAAGCTGGTGGCCAAGAAAGGAGATGTTAGGGGCTCCGACTTCATTCATCTGCTACTTGATCGTGAGCCCGGCCTCGCGCACCCTGCAAAATCGCCTGTTTAAAGTCCAAAGATTTTCTCCCCTTCTCCAGAGCTCTCTGAGGACTGCGACCGTCCACGCACATGTCGACCAAATATCAACTCAAACGAAGAACACTCCAGAATCGCCGGGGGTACCTCTATGCATGCGAACAGAAGCGGAGCGTTATAATGATCCCAAGTTTTGGGCTGCTTCTGACTGGCGGATGGTTCCTTCTTTAAGCTGGTGCCCAATAAAGGAGATGTGAGAGGCTCCGACTTCATTCTTCTGCTTCTTGATCGTGAGGCCGGCCTCGCGCAGCCTGCAAAATCGCCTGTTTAAACTCCAAAGATTTTCTTTCCTTATCCAGAGCTCTCTGAGGACTGCGACCGGTCCGCGCACATGTCGACCAATTATCAACTCAAACGGAGAACACACCAGACTCGCCGGCGGTACCTCTCTGTATGCGAACAGAAGCGGAGCGATGTAATGATCCCAAGTTTCGGGCTGCTTCTGACTGGCGGATGGTTCCTTCTTTAAGCTGGTGGCCAAGAAAGAAGATGTTAGGGGCTCCGACTTCATTGTTCTGCTACTTGATCGTGAAGCCGGCCTCGACCACCCTGCAAAACCGCCTGTTTAAAGTCCAAAGATTTTCTTCCCTTCCCCATAGCTCTTTGAGGACTACGAGCGATCCATGCACATGTCCAAATATCAACTCAAACGGAGAACACTCCAGAATCGCCGGGGGTACCTCTCTGTATGCGAACAAAAGCGCAGCGATTTAATGATGCCAAGATTTGGGCTGCTTCTGACTGGCGGATGGTTCCTTCTTTAAGCTGGTGGCCAAGAAAGGAGATGTTAGGGGCTCCGACTTCATTCTTCTGCTACTTGATCGTGAGGCCGGCCTCGCGCACCCTGCAAAATCGCCTGTTTAAAGTCCAAAGATTTGCTTCCCTTCCCCAGAGCTCTCTGAGGACTGCGACCGGTCCACGCACATGTCCAAATATCAACTCAAACGGAGAACACTCCAGAATCGCCGGGGGTACCTCTCTGTATGCGAACAGAAGCGCAGCGATTTAATGATGCCAAGATTTGAGCTGCTTCTGACTGGCGGATGGTTCCTTCTTTAAGCTGATGGCCAAGAAAGGAGATGTTTGGGGCTCCGACTTCATTCTTCAGCTACTTGATCGTGAGGCCGGCCTCGCACACCCTGCAAAATCGCCTGTTTAAAGTCCAAAGATTTTTTTTCCCTTCTCCAGAGCTGTCTGAGGATTGCGACCGGTCCACGCTCATTTCGACCAAATATCAACTCAAACGGAGAACACTCCAGAATCTCCGGGGGTACCTATCTGTATGCGAACAGAAGGGGAGCAATATAATGATTCCAAGTTTTGGGCTGCTTCTGACTGGCGGATGGTTCCTTCTTAATGCTGGTGGCCAAGAAAGGAGATGTTAGGGGCTCCGACTTCATTTTTCTGCTACTTCATTGTGAGGCCGGCCTCGCGCACCCTGCAAAATCGCCTATTTATAGTCCAAAGATTTTGTCCCCTTCTCCAGAGCTCTCTGAGGACTGCGACCGGTCCACGCACATGTCCAAATATCAACTCAAACGAAGAACACTCCAGAATCGCCGGGGGTACCTCTCTGAATGCGAACAGAAGCGCAGCGATTTAATGATGCCAAGTTTTGGGCTGCTTCTGACTGGCGGATGGTTCCTTCTTTAAGCTGGTGGCCAAGAAAGGAGATGTTAGGGGCTCCGACTTCATTCTTCTGCTACTTGATCGTGAGGCCGGCCTCGCGCAGCCTGCAAAATCGCCTGTTTAAACTCCAAAGATTTTCTTCCCTTATCCAGAGCTCTCTGAGGACTGCGACCGGTCCACGCACATGTCGACCAAATATCAACTCAAACGGAGAACACTCCAGAACTCGCCGGTGGTACCTCTCTGTATGCGAACAGAAGCGGAGCGATTTAATGATGCCAAGTTTTGGGCTGCTTCTGACTGGCGGATGGTTCCTTCTTTAAGCTGGTGGCCAAGAAAGGAGATGTTAGGGGCTCCGACTTCATTCTTATCCTACTTGATCGTGAGGCCGGCCTCGCGCACTCTGCAAAATCGCCTGTTTAAAGTCCAAAGATTTTCTTCCCTTATCCAGAGCTCTCTGAGGACTGCGACCGGTCCACGCACGTGTCGACCAAATATCAACTCAAATGATGAACACTCTAGACTCACCGGCGGTACCTCTCTGTATGCGAACAGAAGCGGAGCGATGTAATGATCCCAAGTTTTGGGCTGCTTCTGACTGGCGGATGGTTCCTTCCTTAAGCTCGTGGCCAAGAAAGGAGATGTTAGGGGCTCCGACTTCGTTCTTCTGCTACTTGATCGTGAGGCCGGCCTCGCGCACCCTGCAAAATCGCCTGTTTAAAGTTCAAAGATTTTCTTCCCTTCTCCAGAGCTCTCTGAGGACTGCGAGCGGTCCATGCACATGTCCAAATATCAGCTCAAACGGAAGAACACTCCAGAATCGCCGGGGGTACCTCTCTGTATGCGAACAGAAGCGGAGCGATGTAATGATCCCAAGTTTTGGGCTGCTTCTGACTGGCGGATGGTTCCTTCTTTAAGCTCGTGGCCAAGAAATTAGATTTTAGGGGCTTTGACTTCGTTCTTCTGCTACTTGATTGTGAGGCCGGCCTCGCGCACCCTGCAAAATTGCCTGTTTAAAGTTCAAAGATTTTCTTACCTTCTCCAGAGTTCTCTGAGGACTGCGAGCGGTCCATGCACATGTCCAAATATCAACTCAAACGAAGAACACTCCAGAATCGCCGGGGGTACCTCTCTGAATGCGAACAGAAGCGCAGCGGTTTAATGATGCCAAGCTTTGGGCTGCTTCTGACTGGCGGATGGTTCTTTCTTAAAGCTGGTGGCCAAGAAAGGAGATGTTAGGGGCTCCGACTTCATTTTTCTGCTACTTGATCGTGAGGCCGGCCTCGCGCACCCTGAAAAATCGCCTATTTAAAGTCCAAAGATTTTCTCCCCTTCTCCAGAGCTCTCTGAGGACAGCGACCGGTCCACGCACATGTCCAAATATCAACTCAAACGAAGAACACTCCAGAATCGCCGGGGGTACCTCTCTGAATGCGAACAGAAGCGGAGCGGTTTAATGATCCCAAGTTTTGGGCTGCTTCTGACTGGCGGATGGTTCCTTCTTTAAGCTGGTGGCCAAGAAAGGAGATGTTAGGGGCTCCGACTTCATTCTTCTGCTACTTGATCGTGAGGCCGGCCTCGCGCACCCTGCAAAATCGCCTGTTTAAAGTCCAAAGATTTTCTTCCCTTCCCCAGAGCTCTCTGAGGACTGCGACCGGTCCACGCACATGTCCAAATATCAACTCAAACGGAGAACACTCCAGAATCGCCGGGGGTACCTCTCTGTATGCGAACAGAAGCGGAGCGATGTAATGATCCCAAGTTTTGGGCTGCTTCTGACTGGCGGATGGTTCCTTCTTTAAGCTGGTGGCCAAGAAAGAAGATGTTAGGGGCTCCGACTTCATTCTTCTGCTACTTGATCGTGAAGCCGGCCTCGACCACCCTGCAAAACCGCCTGTTTAAAGTCCAAAGATTTTCTTCCCTTCCCCATAGCTCTTTGAGGACTACGAGCGATCCATGCACATGTCCAAATATCAACTCAAACGGAGAACACTCCAGAATCGCCGGGGGTACCTCTCTGTATGCGAACAGAAGCGGAGCGATGTAATGATCCCAAGTTTTGGGCTGCTTCTGACTGGCGGATGGTTCCTTCTTTAAGCTGGTGGCCAAGAAAGGAGATGTTAGGGGCTCCGACTTCATTCTTATGCTACTTGATCGTGAGGCCGGCCTCGCGCAGCCTGCAAAATCGCCTGTTTAAAGTCCAAAGATTTTCTTCCCTTATCCAGAGCTCTCTGAGGACTGCGACCGGTCCACGCACGTGTCGACCAAATATCAACTCAAATGGAGAACACTCTAGACTCACCGGCGGTACCTCTCTGTATGCGAACAGAAGCGGAGCGATGTAATGATCCCAAGTTTTGGGCTGCTTCTGACTGGAGGATGGTTCCTTCTTTAAGCTCGTGGCCAAGAAATTAGATGTTAGGGGCTTTGACTTCGTTCTTCTGCTACTTGATCGTGAGGCCGGCCTCGCGCACCCTGCAAAATTGCCTGTTTAAAGTTCAAAGATTTTCTTACCTTCTCCAGAGCTCTCTGAGGACTGCGAGCGGTCCATGCACATGTCCAAATATCAACTCAAACGGAGAACACCTCCAGAATCGCCGGGGGTACCTCTCTGTATGCGAACAGAAGCGGAGCGATATAATGATCCCAAGTTTTGGGCTGCTTCTGACTGGCGGATGGTTCCTTCTTTAAGCTGGTGGCCAAGAAAGGAGATGTTAGGGGCTCCGACTTCATTCTTCTGCTACTTGATCGTGAGGCCGGCCTCGCGCACCCTGCAAAATCGCCTGTTTAAAGTCCAAAGATTTGCTTCCCTTCCCCAGAGCTCTCTGAGGACTGCGACCGGTCCACGCACATGTCCAAATATCAACTCAAACGGAGAACACTCCAGAATCGCCGGGGGTACCTCTCTGTATGCGAACAGAAGCGCAGCGATTTAATGATGCCAAGATTTGGGCTGCTTCTGACTGGCGGATGGTTCCTTCTTTAAGCTGATGGCCAAGAAAGGAGATGTTTGGGGCTCCGACTTCATTCTTCAGCTACTTGATCGTGAGGCCGGCCTCGCACACCCTGCAAAATCGCCTGTTTAAAGTCCAAAGATTTTTTTCCCTTCTCCAGAGCTGTCTGAGGATTGCGACCGGTCCACGCTCATTTCGACCAAATATCAACTCAAACGGAGAACACTCCAGAATCTCCGGGGGTACCTATCTGTATGCGAACAGAAGGGGAGCAATATAATGATTCCAAGTTTTGGGCTGCTTCTGACTGGCGGATGGTTCCTTCTTAATGCTGGTGGCCAAGAAAGGAGATGTTAGGGGCTCCGACTTCATTTTTCTGCTACTTCATTGTGAGGCCGGCCTCGCGCACCCTGCAAAATCGCCTATTTATAGTCCAAAGATTTTCTCCCCTTCTCCAGAGCTCTCTGAGGACTGCGACCGGTCCACGCACATGTCCAAATATCAACTCAAACGAAGAACACTCCAGAATCGCCGGGGGTACCTCTCTGAATGCGAACAGAAGCGCAGCGATTTAATGATGCCAAGTTTTGGGCTGCTTCTGACTGGCGGATGGTTCCTTCTTTAAGCTGGTGGCCAAGAAAGGAGATGTTAGGGGCTCCGACTTCATTTTCTGCTACTTGATCGTGAGGCCGGCCTCGCGCACCCTGCAAAATCGCCTGTTTAAACTCCAAAGATTTTCTCCCCTTCTCCAGAGCTCTCTGAGGACTGCGACCGTCCACGCACATGTCGACCAAATATCAACACAAACGAAGAACACTCCAGAATCGCCGGGGGTACCTCTATGTATGCGAACAGAAGCGGAGCGTTATAATGATCCCAAGTTTTGGGCTGCTTCTGACTGGCGGGTGGTTCTTTCTTTAAGCTGGTGGCCAAGAAAGGAGATGTTAGAGGCTCCGACTTCATTCTTCTGCTTCTTGATCGTGAGGCCGGCCTCGCGCAGCCTGCAAAATCGCCTGTTTAAACTCCAAAGATTTTCTTTCCTTATCCAGAGCTCTCTGAGGACTGCGACCGGTCCACGCACATGTCGACCAAATATCAACTCAAACGGAGAACACTCCAGAATCGCCGGTGGTACCTCTCTGTATGCGAACAGAAGCGGAGCGATTTAATGATGCCAAGTTTTGGGCTGCTTCTGACTGGCGGATGGTTCCTTCTTTAAGCTGGTGGCCAAGAAAGGAGATGTTAGGGGCTCCGACTTCATTCTTATCCTACTTGATCGTGAGGCCGGCCTCGCGCACTCTGCAAAATCGCCTGTTTAAAGTCCAAAGATTTTCTTCCCTTATCCAGAGCTCTCTGAGGACTGCGACCGGTCCACGCACGTGTCGACCAAATATCAACTCAAATGATGAACACTCTAGACTCACCGGCGGTACCTCTCTGTATGCGAACAGAAGCGGAGCGATGTAATGATCCCAAGTTTTGGGCTGCTTCTGACTGGAGGATGGTTCCTTCCTTAAGCTCGTGGCCAAGAAATTAGATGTTAAGGGCTTTGACTTCGTTCTTCTGCTACTTGATCGTGAGGCCGGCCTCGCGCACCCTGCAAAATCGCCTGTTTAAAGTTCAAAGATTTTCTTACCTTCTCCAGAGTTCTCTGAGGACTGCGAGCGGTCCATGCACATGTCCAAATATCAACTCAAACGAAGAACACTCCAGAATCGCCGGGGGTACCTCTCTGAATGCGAACAGAAGCGCAGCGGTTTAATGATGCCAAGTTTTGGGCTGCTTCTGACTGGCGGATGGTTCTTTCTTAAAGCTGGTGGCCAAGAAAGGAGATGTTAGGGGCTCCGACTTCATTTTTCTGCTACTTGATCGTGAGGCCGGCCTCGCGCACCCTGAAAAATCGCCTATTTAAAGTCCAAAGATTTTCTCCCCTTCTCCAGAGCTCTCTGAGGACAGCGACCGGTCCACGCACATGTCCAAATATCAACTCAAACGAAGAACACTCCAGAATCGCCGGGGGTACCTCTCTGAATGCGAACAGAAGCGGAGCGATGTAATGATCCCAAGTTTTGGGCTGCTTCTGACTGGCGGATGGTACCTTCTTTAAGCTGGTGGCCAAGAAAGAAGATGTTAGGGGCTCCGACTTCATTCTTCTGCTACTTGATCGTGAAGCCGGCCTCGACCAACCTGCAAAACCGCCTGTTTAAAGTCCAAAGATTTTCTTCCCTTCCCCATAGCTCTTTGAGGACTACGAGCGATCCATGCACATGTCCAAATATCAACTCAAACGGAGAAAGCTCCAGAATCTCCGGGGGTACCTCTCTGTATGCGAACAGAAGGGGACCGATATAATGATTCCAAGCTTTGGGCTGCTTCTGACTGGCGGATGGCTCCTTCTTAAAGCTGGTGGCCAAGAAAGGAGATGTTAGGGGCTCCGACTTCATTCTTCTGCTACTTGATCGTGAGCCCGGCCTCGCGCACCCTGCAAAATCGCCTGTTTAAAGTCCAAAGATTTTCTCCCCTTCTCCAGAGCTCTCTGAGGACTGCGACCGTCCACGCACATGTCCAAATATCAACTCAAACGAAGAACACTCCAGAATCGCCGGGGGTACCTCTCTGCATGCGAACAGAAGCGGAGCGTTATAATGATCCCAAGTTTTGGGCTGCTTCTGACTGGCGGATGGTTCCTTCTTTAAGCTGGTGCCCAAGAAAGGAGATGTTAGAGGCTCCGACTTCATTCTTCTGCTTCTTGATCGTGAGGCCGGCCTCGCGCAGCCTGCAAAATCGCCTGTTTAAAGTCCAAAGATTTTCTTTCCTTATCCAGAGCTCTCTGAGGACTGCGACCGGTCCGCGCACATGTCGACCAATTATCAACTCAAACGGAGAACACACCAGACTCGCCGGCGGTACCTCTCTGTATGCGAACAGAAGCGGAGCGATGTAATGATCCCAAGTTTCGGGCTGCTTCTGACTGGCGGATGGTTCCTTCTTTAAGCTGGTGGCCAAGAAAGAAGATGTTAGGGGCTCCGACTTCATTGTTCTGCTACTTGATCGTGAAGCCGGCCTCGACCACCCTGCAAAACCGCCTGTTTAAAGTCCAAAGATTTTCTTCCCTTCCCCATAGCTCTTTGAGGACTACGAGCGATCCATGCACATGTCCAAATATCAACTCAAACGGAGAACACTCCAGAATCGCCGGGGGTACCTCTCTGTATGCGAACAGAAGCGGAGCGATTTAATGATGCCAAGATTTGGGCTGCTTCTGACTGGCGGATGGTTCCTTCTTTAAGCTGGTGGCCAAGAAAGGAGATGTTAGGGGCTCCGACTTCATTCTTCTGCTACTTGATCGTGAGGCCGGCCTCGCGCACCCTGCAAAATCGCCTGTTTAAAGTCCAAAGATTTGCTTCCCTTCCCCAGAGCTCTCTGAGGACTGCGACCGGTCCACGCACATGTCCAAATATCAACTCAAACGGAGAACACTCCAGAATCGCCGGGGGTACCTCTCTGTATGCGAACAGAAGCGCAGCGATTTAATGATGCCAAGATTTGGGCTGCTTCTGACTGGCGGATGGTTCCTTCTTTAAGCTGATGGCCAAGAAAGGAGATGTTTGGGGCTCCGACTTCATTCTTCAGCTACTTGATCGTGAGGCCGGCCTCGCACACCCTGCAAAATCGCCTGTTTAAAGTCCAAAGATTTTTTTCCCTTCTCCAGAGCTGTCTGAGGATTGCGACCGGTCCACGCTCATTTCGACCAAATATCAACTCAAACGGAGAACACTCCAGAATCTCCGGGGGTACCTATCTGTATGCGAACAGAAGGGGAGCAATATAATGATTCCAAGTTTTGGGCTGCTTCTGACTGGCGGATGGTTCCTTCTTAATGCTGGTGGCCAAGAAAGGAGATGTTAGGGGCTCCGACTTCATTTTTCTGCTACTTCATTGTGAGGCCGGCCTCGCGCACCCTGCAAAATCGCCTATTTATAGTCCAAAGATTTTCTCCCCTTCTCCAGAGCTCTCTGAGGACTGCGACCGGTCCACGCACATGTCCAAATATCAACTCAAACGAAGAACACTCCAGAATCGCCGGGGGTACCTCTCTGAATGCGAACAGAAGCGCAGCGATTTAATGATGCCAAGTTTTGGGCTGCTTCTGACTGGCGGGTGGTTCTTTCTTTAAGCTGGTGGCCAAGAAAGGAGATGTTAGAGGCTCCGACTTCATTCTTCTGCTTCTTGATCGTGAGGCCGGCCTCGCGCAGCCTGCAAAATCGCCTGTTTAAACTCCAAAGATTTTCTTTCCTTATCCAGAGCTCTCTGAGGACTGCGACCGGTCCACGCACATGTCGACCAAATATCAACTCAAACGGAGAACACTCCAGAATCGCCGGTGGTACCTCTCTGTATGCGAACAGAAGCGGAGCGATTTAATGATGCCAAGTTTTGGGCTGCTTCTGACTGGCGGATGGTTCCTTCTTTAAGCTGGTGGCCAAGAAAGGAGATGTTAGGGGCTCCGACTTCATTCTTATCCTACTTGATCGTGAGGCCGGCCTCGCGCACTCTGCAAAATCGCCTGTTTAAAGTCCAAAGATTTTCTTCCCTTATCCAGAGCTCTCTGAGGACTGCGACCGGTCCACGCACGTGTCGACCAAATATCAACTCAAATGATGAACACTCTAGACTCACCGGCGGTACCTCTCTGTATGCGAACAGAAGCGGAGCGATGTAATGATCCCAGGTATTGGGCTGCTTCTGACTGGAGGATGGTTCCTTCCTTAAGCTCGTGGCCAATAAATTAGATGTTAAGGGCTTTGACTTCGTTCTTCTGCTACTTGATCGTGAGGCCGGCCTCGCGCACCCTGCAAAATCGCCTGTTTAAAGTTCAAAGATTTTCTTACCTTCTCCAGAGTTCTCTGAGGACTGCGAGCGGTCCATGCACATGTCCAAATATCAGCTCAAACGGAAAACACTCCAGAATCGCCGGGGGTACCTCTCTGTATGCGAACAGAAGCGGAGCGATATAGTGACACCAAGTTTTGGGCTGCCTCTGACTGGCGGATGGTTCCTTCTTTAAGCTCGTGGCCAAGAAATTAGATGTTAGGGGCTTTGACTTCGTTCTTCTGCTACTTGATTGTGAGGCCGGCCTCGCGCACCCTGCAAAATTGCCTGTTTAAAGTTCAAAGATTTTCTTACCTTCTCCAGAGTTCTCTGAGGACTGCGAGCGGTCCATGCACATGTCCAAATATCAACTCAAACGAAGAACACTCCAGAATCGCCGGGGGTACCTCTCTGAATGCGAACA
Organism: Amblyomma americanum; assembly: GCA_030143305.2. Lineage (NCBI taxonomy): Eukaryota > Metazoa > Arthropoda > Arachnida > Ixodida > Ixodidae > Amblyomma > Amblyomma americanum. The sequence continues at coordinate 207,551 of JARKHS020017142.1, forward strand.
GAAGCGCAGCGGTTTAATGATGCCAAGTTTTGGGCTGCTTCTGACTGGCGGATGGTTCTTTCTTAAAGCTGGTGGCCAAGAAAGGAGATGTTAGGGGCTCCGACTTCATTTTTCTGCTACTTGATCGTGAGGCCGGCCTCGCGCACCCTGAAAAATCGCCTATTTAAAGTCCAAAGATTTTCTCCCCTTCTCCAGAGCTCTCTGAGGACAGCGACCGGTCCACGCACATGTCCAAATATCAACTCAAACGAAGAACACTCCAGAATCGCCGGGGGTACCTCTCTGAATGCGAACAGAAGCGCAGCGGTTTAATGATGCCAAGTTTTCGGCTGCTTCTGACTGGCGGATGGTTCCTTCTTTAAGCTGGCGGCCAAGAAAGGAGATGTTAGGGGCTCCGACTACATTCTTCAGCTACTTGATCGTGAGGCCGGCCTCGACCACCCTGCAAAATAGCCTGTTTAAAGTCCAAAGATTTTCTTCCCTTCCCCAGAGCTCTCTGAGGACTGCGAGCGGTCCATGCACATGTCCAAAAATCAACTCAAACGGAAAACACTCCAGAATCGCCGGGGGTACCTCTCTGAATGCGAACAGAAGCGGAGCGATGTAATGATCCCAAGTTTTGGGCTGCTTCTGACTGGCGGATGGTACCTTCTTTAAGCTGGTGGCCAAGAAAGAAGATGTTAGGGGCTCCGACTTCATTCTTATGCTACTTGATCGTGAGGCCGGCCTCGCGCAGCCTGCAAAATCGCCTGTTTAAAGTCCAAAGATTTTCTTCCCTTATCCAGAGCTCTCTGAGGACTGCGACCGGTCCACGCACGTGTCGACCAAATATCAACTCAAATGGAGAACACTCTAGACTCACCGGCGGTACCTCTCTGTATGCGAACAGAAGCGGAGCGATGTAATGATCCCAAGTTCTGGGCTGCTTCTGACTGGAGGATGGTTCCTTCTTTAAGCTCGTGGCCAAGAAATTAGATGTTAGGGGCTTTGACTTCGTTCTTCTGCTACTTGATCGTGAGGCCGGCCTCGCGCACCCTGCAAAATTGCCTGTTTAAAGTTCAAAGATTTTCTTACCTTCTCCAGAGTTCTCTGAGGACTGCGAGCGGTCCATGCACATGTCCAAATATCAACTCAAACGAAGAACACTCCAGAATCGCCGGGGGTACCTCTCTGAATGCGAACAGAAGCGCAGCGGTTTAATGATGCCAAGTTTTGGGCTGCTTCTGACTGGCGGATGGTTCTTTCTTAAAGCTGGTGGCCAAGAAAGGAGATGTTAGGGGCTCCGACTTCATTTTTCTGCTACTTGATCGTGAGGCCGGCCTCGCGCACCCTGAAAAATCGCCTATTTAAAGTCCAAAGATTTTCTCCCCTTCTCCAGAGCTCTCTGAGGACAGCGACCGGTCCACGCACATGTCCAAATATCAACTCAAACGAAGAACACTCCAGAATCGCCGGGGGTACCTCTCTGAATGCGAACAGAAGCGGAGCGATGTAATGATCCCAAGTTTTGGGCTGCTTCTGACTGGCGGATGGTACCTTCTTTAAGCTGGTGGCCAAGAAAGAAGATGTTAGGGGCTCCGACTTCATTCTTCTGCTACTTGATCGTGAAGCCGGCCTCGACCAACCTGCAAAACCGCCTGTTTAAAGTCCAAAGATTTTCTTCCCTTCCCCATAGCTCTTTGAGGACTACGAGCGATCCATGCACATGTCCAAATATCAACTCAAACGGAGAAAGCTCCAGAATCTCCGGGGGTACCTCTCTGTATGCGAACAGAAGGGGACCGATATAATGATTCCAAGCTTTGGGCTGCTTCTGACTGGCGGATGGCTCCTTCTTAAAGCTGGTGGCCAAGAAAGGAGATGTTAGGGGCTCCGACTTCATTCTTCTGCTACTTGATCGTGAGCCCGGCCTCGCACACCCTGCAAAATCGCCTGTTTAAAGTCCAAAGATTTTTTTCCCTTCTCCAGAGCTGTCTGAGGATTGCGACCGGTCCACGCTCATTTCGACCAAATATCAACTCAAACGGAGAACACTCCAGAATCTCCGGGGGTACCTATCTGTATGCGAACAGAAGGGGAGCAATATAATGATTCCAAGTTTTGGGCTGCTTCTGACTGGCGGATGGTTCCTTCTTAATGCTGGTGGCCAAGAAAGGAGATGTTAGGGGCTCCGACTTCATTTTTCTGCTACTTCATTGTGAGGCCGGCCTCGCGCACCCTGCAAAATCGCCTATTTATAGTCCAAAGATTTTCTCCCCTTCTCCAGAGCTCTCTGAGGACTGCGACCGGTCCACGCACATGTCGACCAAATATCAACTCAAACGGAGAACACTCCAGAATCGCCGGGGGTACCTCTCTGTATGCGAACAGAAGCGCAGCGATTTAATGATGCCAAGTTTTGGGCTGCTTCTGACTGGCGGATGGTTCCTTCTTTAAGCTGGTGGCCAAGAAAGGAGATGTTAGGGGCTCCGACTTCATTCTTCTGCTACTTGATCGTGAGGCCGGCCTCGCGCAGCCTGCAAAATCGCCTGTTTAAAGTCCAAAGATTTTCTTTCCTTATCCAGAGCTCTCTGAGGACTGCGACCGGTCCACGCACATGTCGACCAAATATCAACTCAAACGGAGAACACTCCAGAATCGCCGGGGGTACCTCTCTGTATGCGAACAGAAGCGGAGCGATTTAATGATGCCAAGTTTTGGGCTGCTTCTGACTGGCGGATGGTTCCTTCTTTAAGCTGGTGGCCAAGAAAGGAGATGTTAGGGGCTCCGACTTCATTCTTATCCTACTTGATCGTGAGGCCGGCCTCGCGCACTCTGCAAAATCGCCTGTTTAAAGTCCAAAGATTTTCTTCCCTTATCCAGAGCTCTCTGAGGACTGCGACCGGTCCACGCACGTGTCGACCAAATATCAACTCAAATGGATGAACACTCTAGACTCACCGGCGGTACCTCTCTGTATGCGAACAGAAGCGGAGCGATGTAATGATCCCAAGGTTTGGGCTGCTTCTGACTGGAGGATGGTTCCTTCTTTAAGCTCGTGGCCAAGAAATTAGATGTTAGGGGCTTTGACTTCGTTCTTCTGCTACTTGATCGTGAGGCCGGCCTCGCGCACCCTGCAAAATCGCCTGTTTAAAGTTCAAAGATTTTCTTACCTTCTCCAGAGCTCTCTGAGGACTGCGAGCGGTCCATGCACATGTCCAAATATCAACTCAAACGGAAAACACTCCAGAATCGCCGGGGGTACCTCTCTGTATGCGAACAGAAGCGGAGCGATATAATGATCCCAAGTTTTGGGCTGCTTCTGACTGGCGGATGGTTCCTTCTTTAAGCTCGTGGCCAAGAAAGGAGATGTTAGGGGCTCCGACTTCATTCTTCTGCTACTTGATTGTGAGGCCGGCCTCGCGCACCCTGCAAAATCGCCTGTTTAAAGTCCAAAGATTTTCTTCCCTTCTCCAGAGCTCTCTGAGGACTGCGAGCGGTCCATGCACATGTCCAAATATCAACTCAAACGAAGAACACTCCAGAATCGCCGGGGGTACCTCTCTGAATGCGAACAGAAGCGCAGCGGTTTAATGATGCCAAGTTTTGGGCTGCTTCTGACTGGCGGATGGTTCCTTCTTAAAGCTGGTGGCCAAGAAAGGAGATGTTAGGGGCTCCGACTTCATTTTTCTGCTACTTGATCGTGAGGCCGGCCTCGCGCACCCTGCAAAATCGCCTATTTAAAGTCCAAAGATTTTCTCCCCTTCTCCAGAGCTCTCTGAGGACTGCGACCGGTCCACGCACATGTCCAAATATCAACTCAAACGAAGAACACTCCAGAATCGCCGGGGGTACCTCTCTGAATGCGAACAGAAGCGCAGCGGTTTAATGATGCCAAGTTTTCGGCTGCTTCTGACTGGCGGATGGTTCCTTCTTTAAGCTGGCGGCCAAGAAAGGAGATGTTAGGGGCTCCGACTTCATTCTTCAGCTACTTGATCGTGAGGCCGGCCTCGACCACCCTGCAAAATAGCCTGTTTAAAGTCCAAAGATTTTCTTCCCTTCCCCAGAGCTCTCTGAGGACTGCGAGCGGTCCATGCACATGTCCAAAAATCAACTCAAACGGAAAACACTCCAGAATCGCCGGGGGTACCTCTCTGAATGCGAACAGAAGCGGAGCGATGTAATGATCCCAAGTTTTGGGCTGCTTCTGACTGGCGGATGGTTCCTTCTTTAAGCTGGTGGCCAAGAAAGAAGATGTTAGGGGCTCCGACTTCATTCTTCTGCTACTTGATCGTGAGGCCGGCCTCGCGCACCTGCAAAATCGCCTGTTTAAAGTCCAAAGATTTTCTTCCCTTCTCCAGAGCTCTCTGAGGACTGCGACCGGTCCACGCACATGTCGACCAAATATCAACTCAAACGGAGAACACTCCAGAATCTCCGGCGGTACCTCTCTGTATGCGAACAGAAGCGGAGCGATGTAATGATCCCAAGTTTTGGGCTGCTTCTGACTGGCGGATGGTTCCTTCTTTAAGCTGGTGGCCAAGAAAGGAGATGTTAGGGGCTCCGACTTCATTCTTCTGCTACTTGATCGTGAGGCCGGCCTCGCGCACCCTGCAAAATCGCCTGTTTAAAGTTCAAAGATTTTCTTACCTTCTCCAGAGTTCTCTGAGGACTGCGAGCGGTCCATGCACATGTCCAAATATCAACTCAAACGAAGAACACTCCAGAATCGCCGGGGGTACCTCTCTGAATGCGAACAGAAGCGCAGCGGTTTAATGATGCCAAGTTTTGGGCTGCTTCTGACTGGCGGATGGTTCTTTCTTAAAGCTGGTGGCCAAGAAAGGAGATGTTAGGGGCTCCGACTTCATTTTTCTGCTACTTGATCGTGAGGCCGGCCTCGCGCACCCTGAAAAATCGCCTATTTAAAGTCCAAAGATTTTCTCCCCTTCTCCAGAGCTCTCTGAGGACAGCGACCGGTCCACGCACATGTCCAAATATCAACTCAAACGAAGAACACTCCAGAATCGCCGGGGGTACCTCTCTGAATGCGAACAGAAGCGGAGCGATGTAATGATCCCAAGTTTTGGGCTGCTTCTGACTGGCGGATGGTACCTTCTTTAAGCTGGTGGCCAAGAAAGAAGATGTTAGGGGCTCCGACTTCATTCTTCTGCTACTTGATCGTGAAGCCGGCCTCGACCAACCTGCAAAACCGCCTGTTTAAAGTCCAAAGATTTTCTTCCCTTCCCCATAGCTCTTTGAGGACTACGAGCGATCCATGCACATGTCCAAATATCAACTCAAACGGAGAAAGCTCCAGAATCTCCGGGGGTACCTCTCTGTATGCGAACAGAAGGGGACCGATATAATGATTCCAAGCTTTGGGCTGCTTCTGACTGGCGGATGGCTCCTTCTTAAAGCTGGTGGCCAAGAAAGAAGATGTTAGGGGCTCCGACTTCATTGTTCTGCTACTTGATCGTGAAGCCGGCCTCGACCACCCTGCAAAACCGCCTGTTTAAAGTCCAAAGATTTTCTTCCCTTCTCCAGAGCTCTCTGAGGACTGCGACCGTCCACGCACATGTCCAAATATCAACTCAAACGGAGAACACTCCAGAATCGCCGGGGGTACCTCTCTGTATGCGAACAGAAGCGGAGCGATTTAATGATGCCAAGTTTTGGGCTGCTTCTGACTGGCGGATGGTTCCTTCTTTAAGCTGGTGGCCAAGAAAGGAGATGTTAGGGGCTCCGACTTCATTCTTATGCTACTTGATCGTGAGGCCGGCCTCGCGCAGCCTGCAAAATCGCCTGTTTAAAGTCCAAAGATTTTCTTCCCTTATCCAGAGCTCTCTGAGGACTGCGACCGGTCCACGCACATGTCGACCAAATATCAACTCAAACGGAGAACACTCCAGACTCGCCGGCGGTACCTCTCTGTATGCGAACAGAAGCGGAGCGATGTAATGATCCCAAGTTTTGGGCTGCTTCTGACTGGAGGATGGTTCCTTCTTTAATCTCGTGGCCAAGAAATTAGATGTTAGGGGCTTTGACTTCGTTCTTCTGCTACTTGATCGTGAGGCCGGCCTCGCGCACCCTGCAAAATTGCCTGTTTAAAGTTCAAAGATTTTCTTACCTTCTCCAGAGCTCTCTGAGGACTGCGAGCGGTCCATGCACATGTCCAAAAATCAACTCAAACGGAGAAACCTCCAGAATAGCCGGGGGTACCTCTCTGTATGCGAACAGAAGCGGAGCGATATAATGATCCCAAGTTTTGGGCTGCTTCAGACTGGCGGATGGTTCCTTCTTTAAGCTGGTGGCCAAGAAAGGAGATGTTAGGGGCTCCGACTTCATTCTTCTGCTACTTGATCGTGAGGCCGGCCTCGCGCACCCTGCAAAATCGCCTGTTTAAAGTCCAAAGATTTGCTTCCCTTCCCCAGAGCTCTCTGAGGACTGCGACCGGTCCACGCACATGTCCAAATATCAACTCAAACGGAGAACACTCCAGAATCGCCGGGGGTACCTCTCTGTATGCGAACAGAAGCGCAGCGATTTAATGATGCCAAGATTTGGGCTGCTTCTGACTGGCGGATGGTTCCTTCTTTAAGCTGATGGCCAAGAAAGGAGATGTTTGGGGCTCCGACTTCATTCTTCAGCTACTTGATCGTGAGGCCGGCCTCGCACACCCTGCAAAATCGCCTGTTTAAAGTCCAAAGATTTTTTTCCCTTCTCCAGAGCTGTCTGAGGATTGCGACCGGTCCACGCTCATTTCGACCAAATATCAACTCAAACGGAGAACACTCCAGAATCTCCGGGGGTACCTATCTGTATGCGAACAGAAGGGGAGCAATATAATGATTCCAAGTTTTGGGCTGCTTCTGACTGGCGGATGGTTCCTTCTTAATGCTGGTGGCCAAGAAAGGAGATGTTAGGGGCTCCGACTTCATTTTTCTGCTACTTCATTGTGAGGCCGGCCTCGCGCACCCTGCAAAATCGCCTATTTATAGTCCAAAGATTTTCTCCCCTTCTCCAGAGCTCTCTGAGGACTGCGACCGGTCCACGCACATGTCCAAATATCAACTCAAACGAAGAACACTCCAGAATCGCCGGGGGTACCTCTCTGAATGCGAACAGAAGCGCAGCGATTTAATGATGCCAAGTTTTGGGCTGCTTCTGACTGGCGGATGGTTCCTTCTTTAAGCTGGTGGCCAAGAAAGGAGATGTTAGGGGCTCCGACTTCATTCTTCGCTACTTGATCGTGAGGCCGGCCTCGCGCACCCTGCAAAATCGCCTGTTTAAACTCCAAAGATTTTCTCCCCTTCTCCAGAGCTCTCTGAGGACTGCGACCGTCCACGCACATGTCGACCAAATATCAGCACAAACGAAGAACACTCCAGAATCGCCGGGGGTACCTCTATGTATGCGAACAGAAGCGGAGCGTTATAATGATCCCAAGTTTTGGGCTGCTTCTGACTGGCGGGTGGTTCTTTCTTTAAGCTGGTGGCCAAGAAAGGAGATGTTAGAGGCTCCGACTTCATTCTTCTGCTTCTTGATCGTGAGGCCGGCCTCGCGCAGCCTGCAAAATCGCCTGTTTAAACTCCAAAGATTTTCTTTCCTTATCCAGAGCTCTCTGAGGACTGCGACCGGTCCACGCACATGTCGACCAAATATCAACTCAAACGGAGAACACTCCAGAATCGCCGGTGGTACCTCTCTGTATGCGAACAGAAGCGGAGCGATTTAATGATGCCAAGTTTTGGGCTGCTTCTGACTGGCGGATGGTTCCTTCTTTAAGCTGGTGGCCAAGAAAGGAGATGTTAGGGGCTCCGACTTCATTCTTATCCTACTTGATCGTGAGGCCGGCCTCGCGCACTCTGCAAAATCGCCTGTTTAAAGTCCAAAGATTTTCTTCCCTTATCCAGAGCTCTCTGAGGACTGCGACCGGTCCACACACGTGTCGACCAAATATCAACTCAAATGATGAACACTCTAGACTCACCGGCGGTACCTCTCTGTATGCGAACAGAAGCGGAGCGATGTAATGATCCCAAGTTTTGGGCTGCTTCTGACTGGCGGATGGTTCCTTCCTTAAGCTCGTGGCCAAGAAATTAGATGTTAGGGGCTTTGACTTCGTTCTTCTGCTACTTGATCGTGAGGCCGGCCTCGCGCACCCTGCAAAATCGCCTGTTTAAAGTTCAAAGATTTTCTTACCTTCTCCAGAGTTCTCTGAGGACTGCGAGCGGTCCATGCACATGTCCAAATATCAACTCAAACGAAGAACACTCCAGAATCGCCGGGGGTACCTCTCTGAATGCGAACAGAAGCGCAGCGGTTTAATGATGCCAAGTTTTGGGCTGCTTCTGACTGGCGGATGGTTCTTTCTTAAAGCTGGTGGCCAAGAAAGGAGATGTTAGGGGCTCCGACTTCATTTTTCTGCTACTTGATCGTGAGGCCGGCCTCGCGCACCCTGAAAAATCGCCTATTTAAAGTCCAAAGATTTTCTCCCCTTCTCCAGAGCTCTCTGAGGACAGCGACCGGTCCACGCACATGTCCAAATATCAACTCAAACGAAGAACACTCCAGAATCGCCGGGGGTACCTCTCTGAATGCGAACAGAAGCGGAGCGATGTAATGATCCCAAGTTTTGGGCTGCTTCTGACTGGCGGATGGTACCTTCTTTAAGCTGGTGGCCAAGAAAGAAGATGTTAGGGGCTCCGACTTCATTCTTCTGCTACTTGATCGTGAAGCCGGCCTCGACCAACCTGCAAAACCGCCTGTTTAAAGTCCAAAGATTTTCTTCCCTTCCCCATAGCTCTTTGAGGACTACGAGCGATCCATGCACATGTCCAAATATCAACTCAAACGGAGAAAGCTCCAGAATCTCCGGGGGTACCTCTCTGTATGCGAACAGAAGGGGACCGATATAATGATTCCAAGCTTTGGGCTGCTTCTGACTGGCGGATGGCTCCTTCTTTAAGCTGGTGGCCAAGAAAGAAGATGTTAGGGGCTCCGACTTCATTCTTCTGCTACTTGATCGTGAGGCCGGCCTCGCGCACCCTGCAAAATCGCCTGTTTAAAGTCCAAAGATTTTCTTTCCTTATCCAGAGCTCTCTGAGGACTGCGACCGGTCCGCGCACATGTCGACCAATTATCAACTCAAACGGAGAACACACCAGACTCGCCGGCGGTACCTCTCTGTATGCGAACAGAAGCGGAGCGATGTAATGATCCCAAGTTTCGGGCTGCTTCTGACTGGAGGATGGTTCCTTCTTTAAGCTCGTGGCCAAGAAATTAGATGTTAGGGGCTTTGACTTCGTTCTTCTGCTACTTGATCGTGAGGCCGGCCTCGCGCACCCTGCAAAATTGCCTGTTTAAAGTTCAAAGATTTTCTTACCTTCTCCAGAGCTCTCTGAGGACTGCGAGCGGTCCATGCACATGTCCAAATATCAACTCAAACGGAGAACACCTCCAGAATCGCCGGGGGTACCTCTCTGTATGCGAACAGAAGCGCAGCGATTTAATGATGCCAAGTTTTGGGCTGCTTCTGACTGGCGGATGGTTCCTTCTTTAAGCTGGTGGCCAAGAAAGGAGATGTTAGGGGCTCCGACTTCATTCTTCTGCTACTTGATCGTGAGGCCGGCCTCGCGCACCCTGCAAAATCGCCTGTTTAAAGTCCAAAGATTTGCTTCCCTTCCCCAGAGCTCTCTGAGGACTGCGACCGGTCCACGCACATGTCCAAATATCAACTCAAACGGAGAACACTCCAGAATCGCCGGGGGTACCTCTCTGTATGCGAACAGAAGCGCAGCGATTTAATGATGCCAAGATTTGGGCTGCTTCTGACTGGCGGATGGTTCCTTCTTTAAGCTGATGGCCAAGAAAGGAGATGTTTGGGGCTCCGACTTCATTCTTCAGCTACTTGATCGTGAGGCCGGCCTCGCACACCCTGCAAAATCGCCTGTTTAAAGTCCAAAGATTTTTTTCCCTTCTCCAGAGCTGTCTGAGGATTGCGACCGGTCCACGCTCATTTCGACCAAATATCAACTCAAACGGAGAACACTCCAGAATCTCCGGGGGTACCTATCTGTATGCGAACAGAAGGGGAGCAATATAATGATTCCAAGTTTTGGGCTGCTTCTGACTGGCGGATGGTTCCTTCTTAATGCTGGTGGCCAAGAAAGGAGATGTTAGGGGCTCCGACTTCATTTTTCTGCTACTTCATTGTGAGGCCGGCCTCGCGCACCCTGCAAAATCGCCTATTTATAGTCCAAAGATTTTCTCCCCTTCTCCAGAGCTCTCTGAGGACTGCGACCGGTCCACGCACATGTCCAAATATCAACTCAAACGAAGAACACTCCAGAATCGCCGGGGGTACCTCTCTGAATGCGAACAGAAGCGCAGCGATTTAATGATGCCAAGTTTTGGGCTGCTTCTGACTGGCGGGTGGTTCCTTCTTTAAGCTGGTGGCCAAGAAAGGAGATGTTAGAGGCTCCGACTTCATTCTTCTGCTTCTTGATCGTGAGGCCGGCCTCGCGCAGCCTGCAAAATCGCCTGTTTAAACTCCAAAGATTTTCTTCCCTTCTCCAGAGCTCTCTGAGGACTGCGACCGGTCCACGCACATGTCGACCAAATATCAACTCAAACGGAGAACACTCCAGAATCGCCGGGGGTACCTCTCTGTATGCGAACAGAAGCGGAGCGATTTAATGATGCCAAGTTTTGGGCTGCTTCTGACTGGCGGGTGGTTCCTTCTTTAAGCTGGTGGCCAAGAAAGGAGATGTTAGGGGCTCCGACTTCATTCTTCTCCTTCTTGATCGTGAGGCCGGCCTCGCGCAGCCTGCAAAATCGCCTGTTTAAACTCCAAAGATTTTCTTTCCTTATCCAGAGCTCTCTGAGGACTGCGACCGGTCCACGCACATGTCGACCAAATATCAACTCAAACGGAGAACACTCCAGAATCGCCGGTGGTACCTCTCTGTATGCGAACAGAAGCGGAGCGATTTAATGATGCCAAGTTTTGGGCTGCTTCTGACTGGCGGATGGTTCCTTCTTTAAGCTGGTGGCCAAGAAAGGAGATGTTAGGGGCTCCGACTTCATTCTTATCCTACTTGATCGTGAGGCCGGCCTCGCGCACTCTGCAAAATCGCCTGTTTAAAGTCCAAAGATTTTCTTCCCTTATCCAGAGCTCTCTGAGGACTGCGACCGGTCCACACACGTGTCGACCAAATATCAACTCAAATGATGAACACTCTAGACTCACCGGCGGTACCTCTCTGTATGCGAACAGAAGCGGAGCGATGTAATGATCCCAAGTTTTGGGCTGCTTCTGACTGGAGGATGGTTCCTTCCTTAAGCTCGTGGCCAAGAAATTAGATGTTAAGGGCTTTGACTTCGTTCTTCTGCTACTTGATCGTGAGGCCGGCCTCGCGCACCCTGCAAAATCGCCTGTTTAAAGTTCAAAGATTTTCTTACCTTCTCCAGAGTTCTCTGAGGACTGCGAGCGGTCCATGCACATGTCCAAATATCAACTCAAACGAAGAACACTCCAGAATCGCCGGGGGTACCTCTCTGAATGCGAACAGAAGCGCAGCGGTTTAATGATGCCAAGTTTTGGGCTGCTTCTGACTGGCGGATGGTTCTTTCTTAAAGCTGGTGGCCAAGAAAGGAGATGTTAGGGGCTCCGACTTCATTTTTCTGCTACTTGATCGTGAGGCCGGCCTCGCGCACCCTGAAAAATCGCCTATTTAAAGTCCAAAGATTTTCTCCCCTTCTCCAGAGCTCTCTGAGGACAGCGACCGGTCCACGCACATGTCCAAATATCAACTCAAACGAAGAACACTCCAGAATCGCCGGGGGTACCTCTCTGAATGCGAACAGAAGCGGAGCGATGTAATGATCCCAAGTTTTGGGCTGCTTCTGACTGGCGGATGGTACCTTCTTTAAGCTGGTGGCCAAGAAAGAAGATGTTAGGGGCTCCGACTTCATTCTTCTGCTACTTGATCGTGAAGCCGGCCTCGACCAACCTGCAAAACCGCCTGTTTAAAGTCCAAAGATTTTCTTCCCTTCCCCATAGCTCTTTGAGGACTACGAGCGATCCATGCACATGTCCAAATATCAACTCAAACGGAGAAAGCTCCAGAATCTCCGGGGGTACCTCTCTGTATGCGAACAGAAGGGGACCGATATAATGATTCCAAGCTTTGGGCTGCTTCTGACTGGCGGATGGCTCCTTCTTTAAGCTGGTGGCCAAGAAAGAAGATGTTAGGGGCTCCGACTTCATTGTTCTGCTACTTGATCGTGAAGCCGGCCTCGCCCACCCTGCAAAACCGCCTGTTTAAAGTCCAAAGATTTTCTTTCCTTATCCAGAGCTCTCTGAGGACTGCGACCGGTCCGCGCACATGTCGACCAATTATCAACTCAAACGGAGAACACACCAGACTCGCCGGCGGTACCTCTCTGTATGCGAACAGAAGCGGAGCGATGTAATGATCCCAAGTTTCGGGCTGCTTCTGACTGGCGGATGGTTCCTTCTTTAAGCTGGTGGCCAAGAAAGTAGATGTTAGGGGCTCCGACTTCATTCTTCTGCTACTTGATCGTGAGGCCGGCCTCGCGCACCCTGCAAAATCGCCTGTTTAAAGTCCAAAGATTTTCTTCCCTTCTCCAGAGCTCTCTGAGGACTGCGAGCGGTCCATGCACATGTCCAAATATCAACTCAAACGAAGAACACTCCAGAATCGCCGGGGGTACCTCTCTGTATGCGAACAGAAGCGCAGCGATTTAATGATGCCAAGTTTTGGGCTGCTTCTGACTGGCGGATGGTTCCTTCTTTAAGCTGGTGGCCAAGAAAGGAGATGTTAGGGGCTCCGACTTCATTCTTCTGCTACTTGATCGTGAGGCCGGCCTCGCGCACCCTGCAAAATCGCCTGTTTAAAGTCCAAAGATTTGCTTCCCTTCCCCAGAGCTCTCTGAGGACTGCGACCGGTCCACGCACATGTCCAAATATCAACTCAAACGGAGAACACTCCAGAATCGCCGGGGGTACCTCTCTGTATGCGAACAGAAGCGGAGCGATTTAATGATGCCAAGTTTTGGGCTGCTTCTGACTGGCGGATGGTTCCTTCTTTAAGCTGGTGGCCAAGAAAGGAGATGTTAGGGGCTCCGACTTCATTCTTCTGCTACTTGATCGTGAGGCCGGCCTCGCACACCCTGCAAAATCGCCTGTTTAAAGTCCAAAGATTTTTTTCCCTTCTCCAGAGCTGTCTGAGGATTGCGACCGGTCCACGCTCATTTCGACCAAATATCAACTCAAACGGAGAACACTCCAGAATCTCCGGGGGTACCTATCTGTATGCGAACAGAAGGGGAGCAATATAATGATTCCAAGTTTTGGGCTGCTTCTGACTGGCGGATGGTTCCTTCTTAATGCTGGTGGCCAAGAAAGGAGATGTTAGGGGCTCCGACTTCATTTTTCTGCTACTTCATTGTGAAGCCGGCCTCGCGCACCCTGCAAAATCGCCTATTTATAGTCCAAAGATTTTCTCCCCTTCTCCAGAGCTCTCTGAGGACTGCGACCGGTCCACGCACATGTCCAAATATCAACTCAAACGAAGAACACTCCAGAATCGCCGGGGGTACCTCTCTGAATGCGAACAGAAGCGCAGCGATTTAATGATGCCAAGTTTTGGGCTGCTTCTGACTGGCGGGTGGTTCTTTCTTTAAGCTGGTGGCCAAGAAAGGAGATGTTAGAGGCTCCGACTTCATTCTTCTGCTTCTTGATCGTGAGGCCGGCCTCGCGCAGCCTGCAAAATCGCCTGTTTAAACTCCAAAGATTTTCTTTCCTTATCCAGAGCTCTCTGAGGACTGCGACCGGTCCACGCACATGTCGACCAAATATCAACTCAAACGGAGAACACTCCAGAATCGCCGGTGGTACCTCCCTGTATGCGAACAGAAGCGGAGCGATTTAATGATGCCAAGTTTTGGGCTGCTTCTGACTGGCGGATGGTCCCTTCTTTAAGCTGGTGGCCAAGAAAGGAGATGTTAGGGGCTCCGACTTCATTCTTATCCTACTTGATCGTGAGGCCGGCCTCGCGCACTCTGCAAAATCGCCTGTTTAAAGTCCAAAGATTTTCTTCCCTTATCCAGAGCTCTCTGAGGACTGCGACCGGTCCACGCACGTGTCGACCAAATATCAACTCAAATGATGAACACTCTAGACTCACCGGCGGTACCTCTCTGTATGCGAACAGAAGCGGAGTGATGTAATGATCCCAAGTTTTGGGCTGCTTCTGACTGGAGGATGGTTCCTTCCTTAAGCTCGTGGCCAAGAAATTAGATGTTAAGGGCTTTGACTTCGTTCTTCTGCTACTTGATCGTGAGGCCGGCCTCGCGCACCCTGCAAAATCGCCTGTTTAAAGTTCAAAGATTTTCTTACCTTCTCCAGATTTCTCTGAGGACTGCGAGCGGTCCATGCACATGTCCAAATATCAGCTCAAACGGAAAACACTCCAGAATCGCCGGGGGTACCTCTCTGTATGCGAACAGAAGCGGAGCGATATAGTGACACCAAGTTTTGGGCTGCCTCTGACTGGCGGATGGTTCCTTCTTTAATCTCGTGGCCAAGAAAGGAGATGTTAGCGGCTCTGACTTCGTTCTTCAGCTACTTGATCGTGAGGCCGGCCTCGCGCACCCTGCAAAATCGCCTTTTTAAAGTTCAAAGATTTTCTTCCCTTCTCCAGAGCTCTCTGAGGACTGCGAGCGGTCCATGCACATGTACAAAAATCAACTCAAACGGAGAACACTCCAGAATCGCCGGGGGTACCTCTCTGTATGCGAACAGAAGCGCAGCGATTTAATGATGCCAAGATTTGGGCTGCTTCTGACTGGCGGATGGTTCCTTCTTTAAGCTGATGGCCAAGAAAGGAGATGTTAGGGGCTCCGACTTCATTCTTCAGCTACTTGATCGTGAGGCCGGCCTCGCACACCCTGCAAAATCGCCTGTTTAAAGTCCAAAGATTTTTTTCCCTTCTCCAGAGCTGTCTGAGGATTGCGACCGGTCCACGCTCATTTCGACCAAATATCAACTCAAACGGAGAACACTCCAGAATCTCCGGGGGTACCTATCTGTATGCGAACAGAAGGGGAGCAATATAATGATTCCAAGTTTTGGGCTGCTTCTGACTGGCGGATGGTTCCTTCTTAATGCTGGTGGCCAAGAAAGGAGATGTTTGGGGCTCCGACTTCATTTTTCTGCTACTTCATTGTGAGGCCGGCCTCGCGCACCCTGCAAAATCGCCTAATTAAAGTCCAAAGATTTTCTCCCCTTCTCCAGAGCTCTCTGAGGACTGCGACCGGTCCACGCACATGTCCAAATATCAACTCAATCGAAGAACACTCCAGAATCGCCGGGGGTACCTCTCTGAATGCGAACAGAAGCGCAGCGATTTAATGATGCCAAGTTTTGGGCTGCTTCTGACTGGCGGATGGTTTCTTCTTTAAGCTGGTGGCCAAGAAAGGAGATGTTAGGGGCCCCGACTTCATTCTTCAGCTACTTGATCGTGAGGCCGGCCTCGACCACCCTGCAAAATAGCCTGTTTAAAGTCCAAATATTTTCTTCCCTTCCCCAGAGCTCTCTGAGGACTGCGAGCGGTCCATGCACATGTCCAAAAATCAACTCAAACAAAAAACACTCCAGAATCGCCGGGGGTACCTCTCTGTATGTAAACAGAAGCGGAGCGATGTAATGATCCCAAGTTTTGGGCTGCTTCTGACTGGCGGATGGTTCCTTCTTTAAGCTGGTGGCCAAGAAAGAAGATGTTAGGGGCTCCGACTTCATTCTTCTGCTACTTGATCGTGAAGCCGGCATCGACCACCCTGCAAAACCGCCTGTTTAAAGTCCAAAGATTTTCTTCCCTTCCCCATAGCTCTTTGAGGACTACGAGCGATCCATGCACATGTCCAAATATCAACTCAAACGGGGAAAGCTCCAGAATCTCCGGGGGTACCTCTCTATATGCGAACAGAAGGGGAGCGATATAATGATTCCAAGTTTTGGGCTGCTTCTGACTGGCGGATGGTTCCTTCTTAAAGCTGGTGGCCAAGAAAGGAGATGTTAGGGGCTCCGACTTCATTCTTCTGCTTCTTGATCGTGAGGCCGGCCTCGCGCAGCCTGCAAAACCGCCTGTTTAAACTCCAAAGATTTTCTCCCCTTCTCCAGAGCTCTCTGAGGACTGCGACCGTCCACGCACATGTCGACCAAATATCAACTCAAACGAAGAACACTCCACAATCGCCGGGGGTACCTCTATGTATGCGAACAGAAGCGGAGCGTTATAATGATCCCAAGTTTTGGGCTGCTTCTGACTGGCGGATGGTTCCTTCTTTAAGCTGGTGGCCAAGAAAGGAGATGTTAGAGGCTCCGACTTCATTCTTCTGCTTCTTGATCGTGAGGCCGGCCTCGCGCAGCCTGCAAAATCGCCTGTTTAAACTCCAAAGATTTTCTTTCCTTATCCAGAGCTCTCTGAGGACTGCGACCGGTCCACGCACATGTCGACCAAATATCAACTCAAACGGAGAACACTCCAGAATCGCCGGGGGTACCTCTCTGTATGCGAACAGAAGCGGAGCAATTTAATGATGCCAAGTTTTCGGCTGCTTCTGACTGGCGGATGGTTCCTTCTTTAAGCTGGTGGCCAAGAAAGGAGATGTTAGGGGCTCCGACTTCATTCTTATCCTACTTGATCGTGAGGCCGGCCTCGCGCACTCTGCAAAATCGCCTATTTAAAGTCCAATGATTTTGTCCCCTTCTCCAGAGCTCTCTGAGGACTGCGACCGGTCCACGCACATGTCGACCAAATATCAACTCAAACGGAGAACACTCCAGAATCGCCGGGGGTACCTCTCTGTATGCGAACAGAAGCGGAGCGATTTAATGATGCCAAGTTTTGGGTTGCTTCTGACTGGCGGATGGTTCCTTCTTTAAGCTGGTGGCCAAGAAAGGAGATGTTAGGGGCTCTGACTTCATTCTTCTGCTACTTGATCGTGAGGCCGGCCTCGCGCACTCTGCAAAATCGCCTATTTAAAGTCCAATGATTTTCTCCCCTTCTCCAGAGCTCTCTGAGGACTGCGACCGGTCCACGCACATGTCGACCAAATATCAACTCAAACGGAGAACACTCCAGAATCGCCGGGGGTACCTCTCTGTATGCGAACAGAAGCGGAGCGATTTAATGATGCCAAGTTTTGGGCTGCTTCTGACTGGCGGATGGTTCCTTCTTTAAGCTGGTGGCCAAGAAAGGAGATGTTAGGGGCTCCGACTTCATTCTTATGCTACTTGATCGTGAGGCCGGCGTCGCGCAGCCTGCAAAATCGCCTGTTTAAAGTCCAAAGATTTTCTTGCCTTATCCAGAGCTCTCTGAGGACTGCTACAGGTCCACGCACATGTCGACCAAATATCAACTCAAACGGAGAACACTCCAGAATCGCCGGGGGTACCTCTCTGTATGCGAACAGAAGCGGAGCGATTTAATGATGCCAAGTTTTAAGCTGCTTCTGACTGGCGGATGGTTCCTTCTTTAAGCTGGTGGCCAAGAAAGGAGATGTTAGGGGCTCCGACTTCATTCTTATCCTACTTGATCGTGAGGCCGGCCTCGCGCAGCCTGCAAAATCGCCTGTTTAAAGTCCAAAGATTTTCTTCCCTTATCCAGAGCTCTCTGAGGACTGCGACCGGTCCACGCACGTGTCGACCAAATATCAACTCAAATGGAGAACACACCAGACTCGCCGGCGGTACCTCGCTGTATGCGAACAGAAGCGGAGCGATGTAATGATCCCAAGTTTTGGGCTCCTTCTGACTGGCGCATGGTTCCTTCTTTAAGCTGGTGGCCAAGAGAGATGTTCGGGGCTCTGACTTCATTCTTCTGCTACTTGATCATGAGGCCGGCCTCGCGCACTCTGCAAAATCGCCTATTTAAAGTCCAAAGATTTTCTTCCCTTCCCCATAGCTCTTTGAGGACTACGAGCGATCCATGCACATGTCCAAATATCAACTCAAACGGGGAAAGCTCCAGAATCTCCGGGGGTACCTCTCTGTATGCGAACAGAAGCGGAGCAATTTAATGATGCCAAGTTTTCGGCTGCTTCTGACTGGCGGATGGTTCCTTCTTTAAGCTGGTGGCCAAGAAAGGAGATGTTAGGGGCTCCGACTTCATTCTTATCCTACTTGATCGTGAGGCCGGTCTCGCGCACTCTGCAAAATCGCCTATTTAAAGTCCAATGATTTTGTCCCCTTCTCCAGAGCTCTCTGAGGACTGCGACCGGTCCACGCACATGTCGACCAAATATCAACTCAAACGGAGAACACTCCAGAATCGCCGGGGGTACCTCTCTGTATGCGAACAGAAGCGGAGCAGCGATTTAATGATGCCAAGTTTTGGGCTGCTTCTGACTGGCGGATGGTTCCTTCTTAATGCTGGTGGCCAAGAAAGGAGATGTTAGGGGCTCCGACTTCATTTTTCTGCTACTTCATTGTGAAGCCGGCCTCGCGCACCCTGCAAAATCGCCTATTTATAGTCCAAAGATTTTCTCCCCTTCTCCAGAGCTCTCTGAGGACTGCGACCGGTCCACGCACATGTCCAAATATCAACTCAAACGAAGAACACTCCAGAATCGCCGGGGGTACCTCTCTGAATGCGAACAGAAGCGCAGCGATTTAATGATGCCAAGTTTTGGGCTGCTTCTGACTGGCGGGTGGTTCTTTCTTTAAGCTGGTGGCCAAGAAAGGAGATGTTAGAGGCTCCGACTTCATTCTTCTGCTTCTTGATCGTGAGGCCGGCCTCGCGCAGCCTGCAAAATCGCCTGTTTAAACTCCAAAGATTTTCTTTCCTTATCCAGAGCTCTCTGAGGACTGCGACCGGTCCACGCACATGTCGACCAAATATCAACTCAAACGGAGAACACTCCAGAATCGCCGGTGGTACCTCTCTGTATGCGAACCGAAGCGGAGCGATTTAATGATGCCAAGTTTTGGGCTGCTTCTGACTGGCGGATGGTTCCTTCTTTATGCTGGTGGCCAAGAAAGGAGATGTTAGGGGCTCCGACTTCATTCTTATCCTACTTGATCGTGAGGCCGGCCTCGCGCACTCTGCAAAATCGCCTGTTTAAAGTCCAAAGATTTTCTTCCCTTATCCAGAGCTCTCTGAGGACTGCGACCGGTCCACGCACATGTCGACCAAATATCAACTCAAACGGAGAACACTCTAGACTCACCGGCGGTACCTCTCTGTATGCGAACAGAAGCGGAGTGATGTAATGATCCCAAGTTTTGGGCTGCTTCTGACTGGAGGATGGTTCCTTCCTTAAGCTCGTGGCCAAGAAATTAGATGTTAAGGGCTTTGACTTCGTTCTTCTGCTACTTGATCGTGAGGCTGGCCTCGCGCACCCTGCAAAATCGCCTGTTTAAAGTTCAAAGATTTTCTTACCTTCTCCAGATTTCTCTGAGGACTGCGAGCGGTCCATGCACATGTCCAAATATCAGCTCAAACGGAAAACACTCCAGAATCGCCGGGGGTACCTCTCTGTATGCGAACAGAAGCGGAGCGATATAGTGATCACCAAGTTTTGGGCTGCCTCTGACTGGCGGATGGTTCCTTCTTTAATCTCGTGGCCAAGAAAGGAGATGTTAGCGGCTCTGACTTCGTTCTTCAGCTACTTGATCGTGAGGCCGGCCTCGCGCACCCTGCAAAATCGCCTGTTTAAAGTTCAAAGATTTTCTTCCCTTCTCCAGAGCTCTCTGAGGACTGCGAGCGGTCCATGCACATGTCCAAAAATCAACTCAAACGGAGAACACTCCAGAATCGCCGGGGGTACCTCTCTGTATGCGAACAGAAGCGCAGCGATTTAATGATGCCAAGATTTGGGCTGCTTCTGACTGGCGGATGGTTCCTTCTTTAAGCTGGTGGCCAAGAAAGGAGATGTTAGGGGCTCCGACTTCATTCTTCAGCTACTTGATCGTGAGGCCGGCCTCGCACACCCTGCAAAATCGCCTGTTTAAAGTCCAAAGATTTTCTTCCCTTCTCCAGAGCTCTCTGAGGACTGCGACCGGTCCACGCTCATGTCGACCAAATATCAACTCAAACGGAGAACACTCCAGAATCTCCGGGGGTACCTCTCTGTATGCGAACAGAAGCGGAGCGATATAATGATTCCAAGTTTTGGGCTGCTTCTGACTGGCGGATGGTTCCTTCTTTAATGCTGGTGGCCAAGAAAGGAGATGTTTGGGGCTCCGACTTCATTTTTCTGCTACTTCATCGTGAGGCCGGCCTCGCGCACCCTGCAAAATCGCCTGTTTAAAGTCCAAAGATTTTCTCCCCTTCTCCAGAGCTCTCTGAGGACTGCGACCGGTCCACGCACATGTCCAAATATCAACTCAATCGGAGAACACTCCAGAATCGCCGGGGGTACCTCTCTGAATGCGAACAGAAGCGCAGCGATTTAATGATGCCAAGTTTTGGGCTGCTTCTGACTGGCGGATGGTTCCTTCTTTAAGCTGGTGGCCAAGAAAGGAGATGTTAGGGGCTCCGACTTCATTCTTCAGCTACTTGATCGTGAGGCCGGCCTCGACCACCCTGCAAAATAGCCTGTTTAATGTCCAAAGATTTTCTTCCCTTCCCCAGAGCTCTCTGAGGACTGCGAGCGGTCCATGCACATGTCCAAAAATCAACTCAAACGAAAAACACTCCAGAATCGCCGGGGGTACCTCTCTGTATGCAAACAGAAGCGGAGCGATGTAATGATCCCAAGTTTTGGGCTGCTTCTGACTGGCGGATGGTTCCTTCTTTAAGCTGGTGGCCAAGAAAGAGATGTTAGGGGCTCCGACTTCATTCTTCTGCTACTTGATCGTGAAGCCGGCCTCGACCACCCTGCAAAACCGCCTGTTTAAAGTCCAAAGATTTTCTTCCCTTCCCCATAGCTCTTTGAGGACTACGAGCGATCCATGCACATGTCCAAATATCAACTCAAACGGGGAAAGCTCCAGAATCTCCGGGGGTACCTCTCTGTATGCGAACAGAAGCGGAGCGATATAATGATCCCAAGTTTTGGGCTGCTTCTGACTGGCGGATGGTTCCTTCTTTAAGCTGGTGGCCAAGAAAGGAGATGTTAGGGGCTCCGACTTCATTCTTCTGCTTCTTGATCGTGAGGCCGGCCTCGCGCAGCCTGCAAAATCGCCTGTTTAAACTCCAAAGATTTTCTCCCCTTCTCCAGAGCTCTCTGAGGACTGCGACCGGTCCACGCACATGTCGACCAAATATCAACTCAAACGAAGAACACACCAGAATCGCCGGGGGTACCTCTCTGTATGCGAACAGAAGCGGAGCGTTATAATGATCCCAAGTTTTGGGCTGCTTCTGACTGGCGGATGGTTCCTTCTTTAAGCTGGTGGCCAAGAAAGGAGATGTTAGGGGCTCCGACTTCATTCTTCTGCTACTTGATCGTGAGGCCGGCCTCGCGCAGCCTGCAAAATCGCCTGTTTAAAGTCCAAAGATTTTCTTCCCTTATCCAGAGCTCTCTGAGGACTGCGACCGGTCCACGCACATGTCGACCAAATATCAACTCAAACGGAGAACACTCCAGAATCGCCGGGGGTACCTCTCTGTATGCGAACAGAAGCGGAGCAATTTAATGATGCCAAGTTTTCGGCTGCTTCTGACTGGCGGATGGTTCCTTCTTTAAGCTGGTGGCCAAGAAAGGAGATGTTAGGGGCTCCGACTTCATTCTTATCCTACTTGATCGTGAGGCCGGCCTCGCGCACCCTGCAAAATCGCCTATTTAAAGTCCAATGATTTTGTCCCCTTCTCCAGAGCTCTCTGAGGACTGCGACCGGTCCACGCACATGTCGACCAAATATCAACTCAAACGGAGAACACTCCAGAATCGCCGGGGGTACCTCTCTGTATGCGAACAGAAGCGGAGCGATTTAATGATGCCAAGTTTTGGGCTGCTTCTGACTGGCGGATGGTTCCTTCTTTAAGCTGGTGGCCAAGAAAGGAGATGTTAGGGGCTCCGACTTCATTCTTCTGCTACTTGATCGTGAGGCCGGCCTCGCGCACTCTGCAAAATCGCCTATTTAAAGTCCAATGATTTTCTCCCCTTCTCCAGAGCTCTCTGAGGACTGCGACCGGTCCACGCACATGTCGACCAAATATCAACTCAAACGGAGAACACTCCAGAATCGCCGGGGGTACCTCTCTGTATGCGAACAGAAGCGGAGCGATTTAATGATGCCAAGTTTTGGGCTGCTTCTGACTGGCGGATGGTTCCTTCTTTAAGCTGGTGGCCAAGAAAGGAGATGTTAGGGGCTCCGACTTCATTCTTATGCTACTTGATCGTGAGGCCGGCCTCGCGCAGCCTGCAAAATCGCCTGTTTAAAGTCCAAAGATTTTCTTGCCTTATCCAGAGCTCTCTGAGGACTGCTACAGGTCCACGCACATGTCGACCAAATATCAACTCAAACGGAGAACACTCCAGAATCGCCGGGGGTACCTCTCTGTATGCGAACAGAAGCGGAGCGATTTAATGATGCCAAGTTTTGAGCTGCTTCTGACTGGCGGATGGTTCCTTCTTTAAGCTGGTGGCCAAGAAAGGAGATGTTAGGGGCTCCGACTTCATTCTTATCCTACTTGATCGTGAGGCCGGCCTCGCGCAGCCTGCAAAATCGCCTGTTTAAAGTCCAAAGATTTTCTTCCCTTATCCAGAGCTCTCTGAGGACTGCGACCGGTCCACGCACGTGTCGACCAAATATCAACTCAAATGGAGAACACACCAGACTCGCCGGCGGTACCTCGCTGTATGCGAACAGAAGCGGAGCGATGTAATGATCCCAAGTTTTGGGCTGCTTCTGACTGGCGCATGGTTCCTTCTTTAAGCTGGTGGCCAAGAAGGAGATGTTCGGGGCTCTGACTTCATTCTTCTGCTACTTGATCGTGAGGCCGGCCTCGCGCACCCTGCAAAATTGCCTGTTTAAACTCCAAAGATTTTCTCCCCTTCTCCAGAGCTCTCTGAGGACTGCGACCGGTCCACGCACATGTCGACCAAATATCAACTCAAACGGAGAACACTCCAGAATCGCCGGGGGTACCTCTCTGTATGCGAACAGAAGCGGAGCGTTATAATGATCCCAAGTTTTGGGCTGCTTCTGACTGGCGGATGGTTCCTTCTTTAAGCTGGTGGCCAAGAAAGGAGATGTTGGAGGCTCCGACTTCATTCTTCTGCTTCTTGATCGTGAGGCCGGCCTCGCGCAGCCTGCAAAATCGCCTGTTTAAACTCCAAAGATTTTCTTTCCTTATCCAGAGCTCTCTGAGGACTGCGACCGGTCCACGCACATGTCGACCAAATATCAACTCAAACGGAGAACACTCCAGAATCGCCGGGGGTACCTCTCTGTATGCGAACAGAAGCGGAGCAATTTAATGATGCCAAGTTTTCGGCTGCTTCTGACTGGCGGATGGTTCCTTCTTTAAGCTGGTGGCCAAGAAAGGAGATGTTAGGGGCTCCGACTTCATTCTTATCCTACTTGATCGTGAGGCCGGCCTCGCGCACTCTGCAAAATCGCCTATTTAAAGTCCAATGATTTTGTCCCCTTCTCCAGAGCTCTCTGAGGACTGCGACCGGTCCACGCACATGTCGACCAAATATCAACTCAAACGGAGAACACTCCAGAATCGCCGGGGGTACCTCTCTGTATGCGAACAGAAGCGGAGCAGCGATTTAATGATGCCAAGTTTTGGGCTGCTTCTGACTGGCGGATGGTTCCTTCTTTAAGCTGGTGGCCAAGAAAGGAGATGTTAGGGGCTCCGACTTCATTCTTATGCTACTTGATCGTGAGGCCGGCCTCGCGCAGCCTGCAAAATCGCCTGTTTAAAGTCCAAAGATTTTCTTGCCTTATCCAGAGCTCTCTGAGGACTGCGACCGGACCACGCACATGTCGACCAAATATCAACTCAAACGGAGAACACTCCAGAATCGCCGGGGGTACCTCTCTGTATGCGAACAGAAGCGGAGCGATTTAATGATGCCAAGTTTTAAGCTGCTTCTGACTGGCGGATGGTTCCTTCTTTAAGCTGGTGGCCAAGAAAGGAGATGTTAGGGGCTCCGACTTCATTCTTATCCTACTTGATCGTGAGGCCGGCCTCGCGCAGCCTGCAAAATCGCCTGTTTAAAGTCCAAAGATTTTCTTCCCTTATCCAGAGCTCTCTGAGGACTGCGACCGGTCCACGCACGTGTCGACCAAATATCAACTCAAATGGAGAACACACCAGACTCGCCGGCGGTACCTCGCTGTATGCGAACAGAAGCGGAGCGATGTAATGATCCCAAGTTTTGGGCTGCTTCTGACTGGCGCATGGTTCCTTCTTTAAGCTGGTGGCCAAGAGAGATGTTCGGGGCTCTGACTTCATTCTTCTGCTACTTGATCATGAGGCCGGCCTCGCGCACTCTGCAAAATCGCCTATTTAAAGTCCAATGATTTTGTCCCCTTCTCCAGAGCTCTCTGAGGACTGCGACCGGTCCACGCACATGTCGACCAAATATCAACTCAAACGGAGAACACTCCAGAATCGCCGGGGGTACCTCTCTGTATGCGAACAGAAGCGGAGCGATTTAATGATGCCAAGTTTTGGGCTGCTTCTGACTGGCGGATGGTTCCTTCTTTAAGCTGGTGGCCAAGAAAGGAGATGTTAGGGGCTCCGACTTCATTCTTATCCTACTTGATCGTGAGGCCGGCCTCGCGCAGCCTGCAAAATCGCCTGTTTAAAGTCCAAAGATTTTCTTCCCTTCTCCAGAGCTCTCTGAGGACTGCGAGCGGTCCATGCACATGTCCAAAAATCAACTCAAACGGAGAAACCTCCAGAATAGCCGGGGGTACCTCTCTGTATGCGAACAGAAGCGGAGCGATATAATGATCCCAAGTTTTGGGCTGCTTCAGACTGGCGGATGGTTCCTTCTTTAAGCTGGTGGCCAAGAAAGGAGATGTTAGGGGCTCCGACTTCATTCTTCTGCTACTTGATCGTGAGGCCGGCCTCGCGCACCCTGCAAAATCGCCTGTTTAGAGTCCAAAGATTTTCTCCCCTTCTCCAGAGCTCTCTGAGGACTGCGACCGTCCACGCACATGTCGACCAAATATCAACTCAAACGGAGAACACACCAGACTCGCCGGCGGTACCTCTCTGTATGCGAACAGAAGCGGAGCGATGTAATGATCCCAAGTTTTGGGCTGCTTCTGACTGGCGCATGGTTCCTTCTTTAAGCTGGTGGCCAAGAGAGGAGATGTTAGGGGCTCCGACTTCATTTTTCAGCTACTTGATCGTGAGGCCGGCCTCGCGCACTCTGCAAAATCGCCTGTTTAAAGTCCAAAGATTTTCTTCCCTTCCCCAGAGCTCTCTGAGGACTACGAGCGGTCCATGCACATGTCCAAATATCAACTCAAACGGAGAAAGCTCCAGAATCGCCGGGGGTACCTCTCTGAATGCGAACAGAAGCGCAGCGATTTAATGATGCCAAGTTTTGGGCTGCTTCTGACTGGCGGTTGGTTCCTTCTTTAAGCTGGTGGCCAAGAAAGGAGATGTTAGGGGCTCCGACTTCATTCTTCAGCTACTTGATCGTGAGGCAGGCCTCGACCACCCTGCAAAATAGCCTGTTTAAAGTCCAAAGATTTTCTTCCCTTCCTAAGAGCTCTCTGAGGACTGCGAGCGGTCCATGCACATGTCCAAAAATCAACTCAAACGGAAAACACTCCAGAATCGCCGGGGGTACCTCTCTGTATGCAAACAGAAGCGGAGCGATGTAATGATCCCAAGTTTTGGGCTGCTTCTGACTGGCGGATGGTTCCTTCTTTAAGCTGGTGGCCAAGAAAGATGTTAGGGGCTCCGACTTCATTCTTCTGCTACTTGATCGTGAAGCCGGCCTCGACCACCCTGCAAAACCGCCTGTTTAAAGTCCAAAGATTTTCTTCCCTTCCCCATAGCTCTTTGAGGACTACAAGCGATCCATGCACATGTCCAAATATCAACTCAAACGGAGAAAGCTCCAGAATCTCCGGCGGTACCTCTCTGTATGCGAACAGAAGCGGAGCGATATAATGATCCCAAATTTTGGGCTGCTTCAGACTGGCGGATGGTTCCTTCTTTAAGCAGGTGGCCTTGAATGGAGATGTTAGGGGCTCCGACTTCATTCTTCTGCTACTTGATCGTGAGGCCGGCCTCGCGCACACTGCAAAATCGCCTATTTAAAGTCCAATGATTTTCTCCCCTTCTCCAGAGCTCTCTGAGGACTGCGACCGGTCCACGCACATGTCGACCAAATGTCAACTAAAAACGAGAACACTCCAGAATCGCCGGGGGTACCTCTCTGTATGCGAACAGAAGGGGAGCGATATAATGATTCCAAGTTTTGGGCTGCTTCTGACTGGCGGATGGTTCCTTCTTAAAGCTGGTGGCCAAGAAAGGAAATGTTAGGGGCTCCGACTTCATTCTTCTGCTACTTGATCGTGAGGCCGGCCTCGCGCACCCTGCAAAATTGCCTATTTAAAGTCCAAAGATTTTCTCCCCTTCTCCAGAGCTCTCTGAGGACTGCGACCGGTCCACGCACATATCGACCAAATATCAACTCAAACGGAGAACACTCCAGAATCGCCGGGGTACCTCTCTGTATGCGAACAGAAGCGGAGCGATTTAATGATGCCAAGTTTTGGGCTGCTTCTGACTGGTGGATGGTTCCTTCTTTAAGCTGTTGGCCAAGAAAGGAGATGTTAGGGGCTCCGACTTCATACTTATGCTACTTGATCGTGAGGCCGGCCTCGTGCACCCTGCAAAATCGCCTCTTTAAAGTCCAATGATTGTCTTCCCTTCCCCAGAGCTCTCTGAGGACTACGAGCGGTCCATGCACATGTCCAAATATCAACTCAAACGGAGGAAGCTCCAGAATCGCCGGGGGTACCTCTCTGTATGCGAACAGAAGCGGAGCGATATAATGATCCCAAATTTTGGGCTGCTTCAGACTGGCGGATGGTTCCTTCTTTAAGCAGGTGGCCAAGAATGGAGATGTTAGGGGCTCCGACTTCATTTGTATGCTACTTGATCGTGAGGCCGGCCTCGCGCACTCTGCAAAATCGCCTATTTAAAGTCCAATGATTTTCTCCCCTTCTCCAGAGCTCTCTGAGGACTGCGACCGGTCCACGCACATGTCGACCAAATATCAACTCAAACGGAGAACACTCCAGAATCGCCGGGGGTACCTCTCGGTATGCGAACAGAAGCGGAGCGATTTAATGATGCCAAGTTTTGGGCTGCTTCTGACTGGCGGATGGTTCCTTCTTTAAGCTGGTGGCCAAGAAAGGAGATGTTAGGGGCTCCGACTTCATTCTTATGCTACTTGATCGTGAGGCCGGCCTCGCGCAGCCTGCAAAATCGCCTGTTTAAAGTCCAAAGATTTTCTTCCCTTATCCAGAGCTCTCTGAGGACTGCGACCGGTCCACGCACGTGTCGACCAAATATCAACTCAAATGGTGAACACTCTAGACTCACCGGCGGTACCTCTCTGTTTGCGAACAGAAGCGGAGCGACGTAATGATCCCAAGTTTTGGGCTGCTTCTGACTGGCGGATGGTTCCTTCTTTAAGCTGGTGGCCAAGAAAGGAGATGTTAGGGGCTCCGACTTCATTCTTATCCTACTTGATCGTGAGGCCGGCCTCGCGCAGCCTGCAAAATCGCCTGTTTAAAGTCCAAAGATTTTCTTCCCTTCTCCAGAGCTCTCTGAGGACTGCGAGCGGTCCATGCACATGTCCAAATATCAACTCAAACGGAGAAACCTCCAGAATCGCCGGGGGTACCTCTCTGTATGCGAACAGAAGCGGAGCGATATAATGATCCCAAGTTTTGGGCTGCTTCTGACTGGCGGATGGTTCCTTCTTTAAGCTGGTGGCCAAGAAAGGAGATGTTAGGGGCTCCGACTTCATTCTTCTGCTACTTGATCGTGAGGCCGGCCTCGCGCACCCTGCAAAATCGCCTGTTTAGAGTCCAAAGATTTTCTCCCCTTCTCCAGAGCTCTCTGAGGACTGCGACCGGTCCACGCACATGTCGACCAAATATCAACTCAAACGGAGAACACTCCAGACTCGCCGGCGGTACCTCTCTGTATGCGAACAGAAGCGGAGCGATGTAATGATCCCAAGTTTTGGGCTGCTTCTGACTGGCGCATGGTTCCTTCTTTAAGCTGGTGGCCAAGAAAGGAGATGTTAGGGGCTCCGACTTCATTCTTATCCTACTTGATCGTGAGGCCGGCCTCGCGCAGCCTGCAAAATCGCCTGTTTAAAGTCCAAAGATTTTCTTCCCTTCTCCAGAGCTCTCTGAGGACTGCGAGCGGTCCATGCACATGTCCAAAAATCAACTCAAACGGAGAAACCTCCAGAATAGCCGGGGGTACCTCTCTGTATGCGAACAGAAGCGGAGCGTTATAATGATCCCAAGTTTTGGGCTGCTTCAGACTGGCGGATGGTTCCTTCTTTAAGCTGGTGGCCAAGAAAGGAGATGTTAGGGGCTCCGACTTCATTCTTCAGCTACTTGATCGTGAGGCCGGCCTCGCGCACCCTGCAAAATCGCCTGTTTAAAGTCCAAAGATTTTCTTCCCTTCCTCCAGAGCTCTCTGAGGACTACGAGCGGTCCATGCACATGTCCAAATATCAACTCAAACGGAGAAAGCTCCAGAATCGCCGGGGGTGCCTCTCTGAATGCGAACAGAAGCGCAGCGATTTAATGATGCCAAGTTTTGGGCTGCTTCTGACTGGCGGATGGTTCCTTCTTTAAGCTGGTGGCCAAGAAGGAGATGTTAGGGGCTCCGACTTCATTCTTCAGCTACTTGATCGTGAGGCCGGCCTCGACCACCCTGCAAAATCGCCTGTTTAAAGTCCAAAGACTTTCTTCCCTTCCCCAGAGCTCTCTGAGGACTACGAGCGGTCCATGCACATGTCCAAATATCAACTCAAACGGAGAAAGCTCCAGAATCGCCGGGGGTACCTCTCTGAATGCGAACAGAAGCGCAGCGATTTAATGATGCCAAATTTTGGGCTGCTTCTGACTGGCGGTTGGTTCCTTCTTTAAGCTGGTGGCCAAGAAAGGAGATGTTAGGGGCTCCGACTTCATTCTTCAGCTACTTGATCGTGAGGCAGGCCTCGACCACCCTGCAAAATAGCCTGTTTAAAGTTCAAAGATTTTCTTCCCTTCCTAAGAGCTCTCTGAGGACTGCGAGCGGTCCATGCACATGTCCAAAAATCAACTCAAACGGAAAACACTCCAGAATCGCCGGGGGTACCTCTCTGTATGCAAACAGAAGCGGAGCGATGTAATGATCCCAAGTTTTGGGCTGCTTCTGACTGGCGGATGGTTCCTTCTTTAAGCTGGTGGCCAAGAAAGATGTTAGGGGCTCCGACTTCATTCTTCTGCTACTTGATCGTGAAGCCGGCCTCGACCACCCTGCAAAACCGCCTGTTTAAAGTCCAAAGATTTTCTTCCCTTCCCCATAGCTCTTTGAGGACTACGAGCGATCCATGCACATGTCCAAATATCAACTCAAACGGAGAAAGCTCCAGAATCTCCGGCGGTACCTCTCTGTATGCGAACAGAAGCGGAGCGATATAATGATCCCAAATTTTGGGCTGCTTCAGACTGGCGGATGGTTCCTTCTTTAAGCAGGTGGCCTTGAATGGAGATGTTAGGGGCTCCGACTTCATTCTTCTGCTACTTGATCGTGAGGCCGGCCTCGCGCACACTGCAAAATCGCCTATTTAAAGTCCAATAATTTTCTCCCCTTCTCCAGAGCTCTCTGAGGACTGCGACCGGTCCACGCACATGTCGACCAAATGTCAACTAAAAACGAGAACACTCCAGAATCGCCGGGGGTACCTCTCTGTATGCGAACAGAAGGGGAGCGATATAATGATTCCAAGTTTTGGGCTGCTTCTGACTGGCGGATGGTTCCTTCTTAAAGCTGGTGGCCAAGAAAGGAAATGTTAGGGGCTCCGACTTCATTCTTCTGCTACTTGATTGTGAGGCCGGCCTCGCGCACCCTGCAAAATTGCCTATTTAAAGTCCAAAGATTTTCTCCCCTTCTCCAGAGCTCTCTGAGGACTGCGACCGGTCCACGCACATATCGACCAAATATCAACTCAAACGGAGAACACTCCAGAATCGCCGGGGTACCTCTCTGTATGCGAACAGAAGCGGAGCGATTTAATGATGCCAAGTTTTGGGCTGCTTCTGACTGGTGGATGGTTCCTTCTTTAAGCTGTTGGCCAAGAAAGGAGATGTTAGGGGCTCCGACTTCATACTTATGCTACTTGATCGTGAGGCCGGCCTCGTGCACCCTGCAAAATCACCTCTTTAAAGTCCAATGATTGTCTTCCCTTCCCCAGAGCTCTCTGAGGACTACGAGCGGTCCATGCACATGTCCAAATATCAACTCAAACGGAGGAAGCTCCAGAATCGCCGGGGGTACCTCTCTGTATGCGAACAGAAGCGGAGCGATATAATGATCCCAAATTTTGGGCTGCTTCAGACTGGCGGATGGTTCCTTCTTTAAGCAGGTGGCCAAGAATGGAGATGTTAGGGGCTCCGACTTCATTCTTATGCTACTTGATCGTGAGGCCGGCCTCGCGCAGCCTGCAAAATCGCCTGTTTAAAGTCCAAAGATTTTCTTCCCTTATCCAGAGCTCTCTGAGGACTGCGACCGGTCCACGCACATGTCGACCAAATATCAACTCAAATGGAGAACACTCCAGAATCGCCGGGGTACCTCTCTGTAT
This sequence comes from Amblyomma americanum, assembly GCA_030143305.2. Classification (NCBI taxonomy): domain Eukaryota; kingdom Metazoa; phylum Arthropoda; class Arachnida; order Ixodida; family Ixodidae; genus Amblyomma; species Amblyomma americanum. The sequence continues at coordinate 238,367 of JARKHS020017142.1, forward strand.
GCGAACAGAAGCGGAGCGATTTAATGATGCCAAGTTTTGGGCTGCTTCTGACTGGCGGATGGTTCCTTCTTTAAGCTGGTGGCCAAGAAAGGAGATGTTAGGGGCTCCGACTTCATTCTTCTGCTACTTGATCGTGAGGCCGGCCTCGCGCACCCTGCAAAATCGCCTTTTAAAGTCCAAAGATTTTCTTCCCTTCTCCAGAGCTCTCTGAGGACTGCGAGCGGTCCATGCACATGTCCCAAATATCAACTCAAACGGAGAACACTCCAGAATCGCCGGGGGTACCTCTCTGTATGCGAACAGAAGCGGAGCGATATAATGATCCCAAGTTTTGGGCTGCTTCTGACTGGCGGATGGTTCCTTCTTTAAGCTGGTGGCCAAGAAAGGAGATGTTAGGGGCTCCGACTTCATTCTTCATGCTACTTGATCGTGAGGCCGGCCTCGCGCAGCCTGCAAAATCGCCTGTTTAAGAGTCCAAAGATTTTCTCCCCTTCTCCAGAGCTCTCTGAGGACTGCGACCGTCCACGCACATGTCGACCAAATATCAACTCAAACGGAGAACACTCCAGACTCGCCGGCGGTACCTCTCTGTATGCGAACAGAAGCGGAGCGATGTAATGATCCCAAGTTTTCGGCTGCTTCTGACTGGCGGATGGTTCCTTCTTTAAGCTGGTGGCCAAGAAAGGAGATGTTAGGGGCTCCGACTTCATTCTTCAGCTACTTGATCGTGAGGCCGGCCTCGCGCACCCTGCAAAATCGCCTGTTTAAAGTCCAAAGATTTTCTTCCCTTCCCCAGAGCTCTCTGAGGACTACGAGCGGTCCATGCACATGTCCAAATATCAACTCAAACGGAGAAAGCTCCAGAATCTCCGGGGGTACCTCTCTGTATGCGAACAGAAGCGGAGCGATTTAATGATGCCAAGTTTTGGGCTGCTTCTGACTGGCGGATGGTTCCTTCTTTAAGCTGGTGGCCAAGAAAGGAGATGTTAGGGGCTCCGACTTCATTCTTCTGCTACTT
>JARKHS020017143.1:0-5000 GCA_030143305.2 Amblyomma americanum
CTGTAATGCACGCCGGCAGTACATTTTTGTTAGGTATAACAAGAAAGGAAAAACACCTTTGTCTTGCTAATCTCATTAAAGCAGTTCTTTAACACTAGAGTCAAAATACCGATACCCTAGTGCTGTCATAAACTCGGACCTAACTTGGACTGCTCATATGTAACAAAGAGCGCCATCGACATCACGAAAACATTTCCTTCTGCGAAATAAACTTAAGAAACATCTGAAGCAGACTAAAATTTCTAGTGCATAACTCTTTAATAAGACCTAACAGTGCGCACCTAAAATTCAGGATTAAAAACGCAACTGAGGTCTGAGAACGCAGTGCCCGTTTTACCCATAACAAATGTCAATGCACTGATTCACCGATTCAATTAAATGGCGGCAAATGGCACCCCACTTCTTCATATGAAGAGAAAAGTGTCACGCTTGGCATTTGTGTACAGTCAGGCCGGAATGAAACGCGAACAACGCCTCTCAACAAAACAAAATAACTTACATGTGTACTAGCTTTCAGCTGCAGTGCACAACTAAACTGATTAATGTTTAAGGGTAATATATCCACTGGAGTATATATTCATAAACCGGTTGTAAATTAATATCTCGCTCCAAGTGGATCAGTACGCCTTCTGCGTATTCGCATTTCATTCCGGCCCAACTGTAGTCCCTTTTTCATAGGGAATTCGGCGTTTCACCTGTCTAAAACCACCGCACAGTCGTAAGATTGCTACCACAAGTATTCGATTTCAGCCTATTTTGCCTTCATAAATCTGTTGAAATTTTCCTATTCTCCCCGAACCATTACTGACAGGAATAACTTACCAGAAAAGGCTACGGGAAGTGGTAACATTGAGCAGGCACTTGCGAATTTTTGAAAATGGTTTCTGGTTCTCGGGTTTGCCCTTGTTTTCTCCTGTCGTCAGTTTTGTTGTGCAAACTAGTGACTCTGTATGCGATAAATTGTCCTTATAGTGTGAAAATTGGCCTGTATTTGTCTATGAAAGGAACTTAAATTACTACTTTATTCAACAGCTTATTTGTTACTGCCCCCTTCTGGGACCGTACGCATGAGGTCCACAGCTTTAAATAAATAAATAAATAAATAAATAAATAAATAAATAAATAAATAAATAAATAAATAAATAAATAAATAAATAAATAAATAAATAAACGATGACAGAACGTAATTAAAGTTTACATCTTTAATACTTTCATTTGCTTTTTGTTGGGTTCTGTATACCGCACAACGACGACGTAGTAAAATCGTTCAGGAAATTAATTGAAAATGGACAGAGGCAGGTGAATTTGTGACAGAGGCACCTATACGCGCGCGAGAATCGTAATTTGTCCACTGCTGTATTTTTTTCTTTCTTTTCTAGTTGGGAAATATTATTTTCTAGAAAAAAAAACGGGAAAGTTTGTGTAGTGCACTTGTTTGCCTAGATTCTTTGTGTCATTTTTCTATGCTTATCACAGGTGTGTTTTTTTTTTACGTTTAGTTCGCTACTCTTTATTCACTGTGTTTTAACTGACGTACTCTGAGCTGTGTCTTGTGTTGTAGTGCCCTACACTGAGTGCTTCACTTGATGTTTAGGTATCGAAGCTTTAAGTATTGAAAGTTGGGCTGCATATTTTCCCGACCGATGAGTTAGTTCCCGCGTGTTTTCCATTGTTGGGACAAGGGATATGTGGCTGTTTATCAGACGGCAAGTTGACCTTCTATATTCATGTCAGTCAATAAAATAATGAACAAAACCATCGACGATAATAAAGTAAACGGATTTTCCCATTGCTGCGCTATAATTTTTCAAACCCCGTTACGAAGGACAAGTTCCCGGTTGGGAAACTTACATTTTTGATTGCGTTTCTAAGAGTGTGCTTGAACGTCACCCATAGCAACTACCAATCGCATCCACCAAGAATGACCAAAAATAACAATCTCTCGCTTCTTTACACTAACATTCGCGGCATAATACATGAACGCGATTCCTCGTGTGACCTTATCAGTTATTCATCTAATAACGTAGTAAATTTGCTAATGGTAACGTTGTTAAATTGCTCCATTTGGATACCGAAGTCCTTCCCGGCCTATATGATTTTGTAATGCTCCGAAAAGACAAGTCTGACGGCTGCCGCCGCGGCGGTGTGCTCATCGCTGCCAACCACATTCTAAATTGTTCCCTCGTGAATGTAACAACCCCAGATAAAATTATTTAAATGTCCTTTCATGATTGCTCTCCTCAAATACTTATCGCTGTCTACAGTCGCCCGTCAGGTATCCACAGTTCATTCATAACACCTTTCTATAATATGCTCCATTCTATAACATCGGCTTATCCGAATCCACTAATTTGCTATTCGGCCGTACACAGACCGGAGAGAGGCAGAAGTCACCCTAACAAAAAGAAACGTATCAGGTAATTTCCTGAACACATGCCTGACCTTCGGCTTGTCTCAGATAGTTACGGAACCCATGCGCAATACTTACCATTCGTCCAATATTCTTGATCTTATAATGACATCTCACCCTCCAAAACTCTCTGCCCTTCATACATTTCCGCCTTTAGTGATCATGTTGCAGTTGAGATCACTTTTTCTTCCAAGATTTCAAAGAACTCTAAATATAAGAAAGTGCGAACTCTTTATGACAAAGGTTATTTCGCAAGCATGAATCGTGATCTTACTGCTTTTATAATTAATTCGCCTCTACTTAGCAACTGCCTTCATCTCATTCTAACTGGTCCATTTTCAAACCTGAATTACAGCGCTTGATAAGGCATTACATTCCTTCTACCACAGTAAGTGAGCGAAGACGTTCCCAATGGTTTAATGTTTCGCTCAAACGTAAAAAAAGAGAAGAAATGAGTTTTCCGATCGGCCGAATCACCTAACACTGAACTGGCTTGGAATAAAGATCACGCCACAGCGAAGCCCAAACTACACGCAGGTTCTTTTCAGCTACATGCACTGCTATGCTGCGAACCAACCCAAAGCGCTTCTGGAAGACAATTAACCCTGACGTAACTAGCACTATTTCACTCTGTGACAACTCCAGCTTACAAGTAACCGTATCCGAAGTACCCAATGATTGAATTCTGCATTTTGCTCAGTTTTTGCTAACTAGCCAACTCATGACCTTCATGATTCTCTGCCCTTCTCGCATCCACCGATGGAAAGCATTACTTTAACCCACATGGCATTGCTAAAATAATCCACTCGCTAAAGTATTCATCTTCTTCCGGCACCGCAGCGGTGGCCGAGTGGTTGAGCATCCGCCTCGCATGCGGGAGGTGCGGGGTTCGATCCCCAGTGCCGCCGGGTACCCACCGGTGATACGGTACAAGCTTTTCCTGGTCTGGTGCTCGGCTTATTTAGGGTGAAATGCTCGGGAAATGGGTCTTTGACCCCACCTTGAGAAATCGATAATGTGCCATGGCGCTCTTTGGTCTCAGATGCCCTTGCGCCAGAAAAATTCATCATCATCATCATCATCATCATCTTCTTCTTCTTCTTCTTCCGGTATTGTCGGAATCAGCTCCAAAGACTTTAAAAACACGATTCATTGTTCGCAGCCTTATACTATCCCCGATTTTCCAGCTGTCACTTGATAGTGGTTCCATTCCTCTTGACTGGCGTATTGGGAACGTCCTTAAGGTCTTCAAGAAGGTGACCGATTCATTAATTTCAGGCAATTCCGATCCATTTCGCCACTTGCCAATGCCCTCATTTACTCCCATGTGACTTCCTTTCTATCGTCTGTCAACTTTTTTTTTTATCCAAACCAGCACGGCTTCTGTAAAGGATATTCATATAAGGCCCCAGCTAGCTGTGTTCCTTTCCGACACTCATTCCAATATTAGTTGCAAAATCCCAATATATGCTGTGTTTCTAGATTCCGAGAAAGCATTTGACAAAGTACCTCACTGCCGCCTTTCACTTAAGCTGTCTCTGTTAAACCTCCATCCATGATTTCTTAACTGGATCCAATGCTTTCTAACCGACCGCATGCAGCTTGTTACCACTAATAGTCATTCGTCCTCTTGTTAACGAGCTCTTTAAGGTCTAGACCAGGGCACTGTCCTTAGCCCTTACACTTTCTAGCTTACTCTATAGCAATCTGCCTTCATCAGTAGCCTCTACCATCCGCCTTTTCGCCCGTGACTGTGTCCTGTACCGCTCTGTAACTAACACGCGTCCGATGCCCCTGCCCTCCAAAATGACACCGTTCGCATACAACAATGGTGCGCTCTTATGTCCCTGAATGCCGCTAAGACTGTACTGATTTCTTTCCACCGCCGCCGAAAGTACACACACCTCCTACTAACAGAATTAACGACAGTACTATTGTTCCATTCATCACTCGTCAGTGCCGTGGTGTTCACCTGACTAATCAAGTAATGATTTAACATGGTCTTGCCACATTAACCACGCAATTAATTCCTCTAACCGAAATGTAGCATACCTCCGCCGTAACCTGCCCGTGGCACCTTTTTCTTCAAAGTTACTAGCTTGCAAACTCCTTGTGCGGCATAAACACTAATATGTCTTCGCTATCTTTAATCCACATCAATCTAATTTTACTACTGCTCTTTAATCTGTTCAGAATCGTGCCACACAGTCCATTCTGTCAAAATACTCGTACTGCTCTAGCACTTACGCCCTGAAACCCCAGTTGCAACTTGTTCCTCTCGCTTCTAGCCGCCAAATTTCATGCCTCTGCCTCTCCCGCAAGATTTTTTTAAGGCGAAGGCCTTTAATGGCTCATACTGTCCTCCTTTCGTTAAGAGAGGGTGTCACACGTGTTAACTCGGGAACTAAAAAAGATAGGAGAAAACCAATGGTTGCTTCACGTAGAGGAGAAAAAAAGATGAACCTAGAAGCAAGGTTTGATGCCTGTCGAGTAATTAGTTAATTAATTATAGTGAAAAATCAAGGAGGAAGGAAAACTAATTTTTCCTTCCTCCGTGGTCAAAAAAAGTCAAAATTGCGTCGAAATAGCG
>JARKHS020017143.1:10000-16756 GCA_030143305.2 Amblyomma americanum
AAGTTATTTCTGCTCATCGCCGAGGACTGCAACGACAGGGAACCACCACCAGGGGCCATCAACTACATAAGCGCCATCGGACCAGCGTCTACCTCACTTGGCAGCGACAGGGGCAGCGGGACAAAGCCTGACCGACCGCACGCTTTTTCTTGTCACCCACAGATACCCCTGATCTGCTGTGCTGTGCCGTAATCCACGTGCCAGGATTTTTATCCTTTGGAAAAGAACTTTTTGTGACGTCACGGCAACGCCTGCGGTGCCTACGTCTCGCAAGTTATTTCTGCTCATCGCCGAGGACTGCAACGACAGGGAACCACCACCAGGGGCCATCAACTACATAAGCGCCATCGGACCAGCGTCTACCTCACTTGGCAGCGACAGGGGCAGCGGGACAAAGCCTGACCGACCGCACGCTTTTTCTTGTCACCCACAGATACCCCTGATCTGCTGTGCTGTGCCGTAATCCACGGGCCAGGATTTTTATCCTTTGGAAAAGAACTTTTTGTGACGTCACGGCAACGCCTGCGGTGCCTACGTCTCGCAAGTTATTTCTGCTCATCGCCGAGGACTGCAACGACAGGGAACCACCACCAGGGGCCATCAACTACATAAGCGCCATCGGACCAGCGTCTACCTCACTTGGCAGCGACAGGGGCAGCGGGACAAAGCCTGACCGACCGCACGCTTTTTCTTGTCACCCACAGATACCCCTGATCTGCTGTGCTGTGCCGTAATCCACGTGCCAGGATTTTTATCCTTTGGAAAAGAACTTTTTGTGACGTCACGGCAACGCCTGCGGTGCCTACGTCTCGCAAGTTATTTCTGCTCATCGCCGAGGACTGCAACGACAGGGAACCACCACCAGGGGCCATCAACTACATAAGCGCCATCGGACCAGCGTCTACCTCACTTGGCAGCGACAGGGGCAGCGGGACAAAGCCTGACCGACCGCACGCTTTTTCTTGTCACCCACAGATACCCCTGATCTGCTGTGCTGTGCCGTAATCCACGTGCCAGGATTTTTATCCTTTGGAAAAGAACTTTTTGTGACGTCACGGCAACGCCTGCGGTGCCTACGTCTCGCAAGTTATTTCTGCTCATCGCCGAGGACTGCAACGACAGGGAACCACCACCAGGGGCCATCAACTACATAAGCGCCATCGGACCAGCGTCTACCTCACTTGGCAGCGACAGGGGCAGCGGGACAAAGCCTGACCGACCGCACGCTTTTTCTTGTCACCCACAGATACCCCTGATCTGCTGTGCTGTGCCGTAATCCACGTGCCAGGATTTTTATCCTTTGGAAAAGAACTTTTTGTGACGTCACGGCAACGCCTGCGGTGCCTACGTCTCGCAAGTTATTTCTGCTCATCGCCGAGGACTGCAACGACAGGGAACCACCACCAGGGGCCATCAACTACATAAGCGCCATCGGACCAGCGTCTACCTCACTTGGCAGCGACAGGGGCAGCGGGACAAAGCCTGACCGACCGCACGCTTTTTCTTGTCACCCACAGATACCCCTGATCTGCTGTGCTGTGCCGTAATCCACGTGCCAGGATTTTTATCCTTTGGAAAAGAACTTTTTGTGACGTCACGGCAACGCCTGCGGTGCCTACGTCTCGCAAGTTATTTCTGCTCATCGCCGAGGACTGCAACGACAGGGAACCACCACCAGGGGCCATCAACTACATAAGCGCCATCGGACCAGCGTCTACCTCACTTGGCAGCGACAGGGGCAGCGGGACAAAGCCTGACCGACCGCACGCTTTTTCTTGTCACCCACAGATACCCCTGATCTGCTGTGCTGTGCCGTAATCCACGTGCCAGGATTTTTATCCTTTGGAAAAGAACTTTTTGTGACGTCACGGCAACGCCTGCGGTGCCTACGTCTCGCAAGTTATTTCTGCTCATCGCCGAGGACTGCAACGACAGGGAACCACCACCAGGGGCCATCAACTACATAAGCGCCATCGGACCAGCGTCTACCTCACTTGGCAGCGACAGGGGCAGCGGGACAAAGCCTGACCGACCGCACGCTTTTTCTTGTCACCCACAGATACCCCTGATCTGCTGTGCTGTGCCGTAATCCACGTGCCAGGATTTTTATCCTTTGGAAAAGAACTTTTTGTGACGTCACGGCAACGCCTGCGGTGCCTACGTCTCGCAAGTTATTTCTGCTCATCGCCGAGGACTGCAACGACAGGGAACCACCACCAGGGGCCATCAACTACATAAGCGCCATCGGACCAGCGTCTACCTCACTTGGCAGCGACAGGGGCAGCGGGACAAAGCCTGACCGACCGCACGCTTTTTCTTGTCACCCACAGATACCCCTGATCTGCTGTGCTGTGCCGTAATCCACGTGCCAGGATTTTTATCCTTTGGAAAAGAACTTTTTGTGACGTCACGGCAACGCCTGCGGTGCCTACGTCTCGCAAGTTATTTCTGCTCATCGCCGAGGACTGCAACGACAGGGAACCACCACCAGGGGCCATCAACTACATAAGCGCCATCGGACCAGCGTCTACCTCACTTGGCAGCGACAGGGGCAGCGGGACAAAGCCTGACCGACCGCACGCTTTTTCTTGTCACCCACAGATACCCCTGATCTGCTGTGCTGTGCCGTAATCCACGTGCCAGGATTTTTATCCTTTGGAAAAGAACTTTTTGTGACGTCACGGCAACGCCTGCGGTGCCTACGTCTCGCAAGTTATTTCTGCTCATCGCCGAGGACTGCAACGACAGGGAACCACCACCAGGGGCCATCAACTACATAAGCGCCATCGGACCAGCGTCTACCTCACTTGGCAGCGACAGGGGCAGCGGGACAAAGCCTGACCGACCGCACGCTTTTTCTTGTCACCCACAGGTCTGTGGTTATTGCTCCTTTTTACGTTTATAGTATTATAGTACCTTTTGCTGCTGTCGCTGCCAAGCTGACGTTGCCTGTGAAATATGCCTATTGATGTCGAGAAGCTACGTGAAGAACTCCGAATAGAATTCCGAAAGGAAATTGCTTCGTTGCGTAGCTCAATCGAGAGGGATGTTCGGAAAGAGTGCCGCGAATTATCCAACAGTGTTGAATTCTGCTCCAAAAAATTTGATGACATAGCTGCTGAGTTTACAGCGCTTAAGGAAGAAAACAAGGTACTCAGAGCTGAAAATGCTACACTGTCATCCGAGCGTGATGGACTCAAGAAGCTTGTAGAAGACTTTGAACAGCGATGCACTGTTCTAGAGCAGTTTTCCAGAAATAAAAACATTGAAATTAAGGGTGTTCCCGAAACTGAGCGGGAGAACCTTCAAGACACATTACAGAGGGTTGGTGAAGTGATCAATGAGTCCATAGCGCTCGATGACATTGATGCTTGTCACCGTGTTCCTACCAAGAATACCACAATCCCGAACATCATTGTGCAGTTTCGCAACCGCTTGAAGCGGGACACCGTTCTAACAAAGGCGAAAAAAACCAATATGACTACAAGCGACCTTGGCCACCCCGGACAAACTTCCATTTACATAAATGAGCACTTGTGTCCTGCCCTGAAAAAGCTGCTAGGAATGGCAATTTCGCGTAAAAAGGAGAAAAGCTGGAAATTCGTCTGGACACGTCATGGCCACATTCTAGCTAGAAGGAACGAAAGTTCGGATGTGGTCAGGATCGCTTGCCTAAAAGACTTAGACAAGATAAACTAGGCGTCCCCTCCCATGCATTCTTTTTGTTACTAATGTGGTATCCGGCTTCTTTACACATGATGATGCTTCATCTTTGTACGCAAAAAACAAAAAAGCCTCAACTTTTTTTCATCTGAACGCACAGTCACTCTGTAACAAAGAAGATGAAGTTGTTGCCCTTTTGGATGCTTTTACCTTTGATTTTGATGTCATTATGATAACCGAAACGTGGTATAAAAAAGATACGGTGCCACTGAAACTGCCGCAGTACGATATTTATCTCCAATCTCGCCTTAATAAAAAGGGCGGAGGTGTGTTGATAGCTGCTAAGAAATGTTTCCAATGCTGCCTTATTCCAGAATTCTCAAAAACGAACGAAAATTATGAGATACTTTCTTTGAAATCTGGCAGTAATGTATTTTCTGCTGTATACCGTCCCCCAGCTGGGAACATCTCAGTCCTTTTTTCCTTTTTAGATCTAATGTTATCTTGGGTAACCGAAAATGACTTAAAGCTAATACTAAGTGGTGACCTTAATATTGACTTTTCGTCCTCATCTCCTGAGTCACAAGAAGCAAACAGGTTGTTCGAATGTTACGCCCTTACCAACTTCATAAATGAAGAAACGCGACCGTTAACACAGACATCCATTGATGTTTTCTGTAGCAATGTGTCAAAGGAATTTATCAAGTCTGGAGTGGTACTAGCGCAAGTTAGTGATCACCTGCCAATTTTTCTTTTTGTCGAGTTGCCAACGGCATTTCGAAAGAGTAAGCCTTCCTATATGACATACCAGTGCATAACAAAACAAACTATCGAAAATTTCAGTAATGAAATACGAAAAGTCGACTGGAATCACGTCTACAAAATAACTGACCCTAGCAAAGCATATGACGCATTTATAAACACACTAAAATTTTTGTACAATAAATGTTTCCCTTATAAAACAACTAAGAGGCCTAGTAAAGCGCGCAAGCCCTGGATAAATCGTCGTTGCTTAAATATGATTCAAAAGAAAAATAATCTTTTTAAACGGTTTCTTCGAACTAGGTCTTCCGACGACTTAGCCAGATTTAAATCATATCGCAACAATGTAACTTCATTTCTTCGAGAAACCAAGAAGGAATACATGGAAAAATTATTTTCTGGTAATGTACAAAATCGAAGCGACCTCATGTGGAAAGAAATAAATAAAGTTCTAAACCGTACAGAACAGGAACCCGTCGAGCTAGAAATCTTAGTCCGAAATCAGAAACTTTCGGGAAAAGAACTAGCAGATACTTTTAATAATTACTTCGTGTCTTTAGTTAACAGTGTACATAATCCTGATTCCCTGAGCTATCTGAAATCTAGAAATCACAGTAGTGCATTTTTATCACCAACGGATCGCAGTGAAATTGAAAGCTGTTTTCTTGCTCTCCGAACGAGTAGTACAAGGGACGTAAATGATCTAAAAATTCAACCTATTAAACATACCATTGATCTAATTAGTCCTGTTTTAGAGCATATATTTAATCTATGCTTTCTGCAGGGAGTTTTCCCACAAGCCATGCAAGTTGCTAGGGTGACAGTAGTTTTTAAAGGTGGCGAGAAAAATAACTTGTCGAACTATCGTCCCATATCAATCCTCTCCATTTTTTCAAAATGCCTAGAGAAACTGCTGTACAAAAGGATCATTAGCTTTTGTATCAAACATAACTTATTGACACCTCATCAACATGGGTTTAGAAGTGGCCACTCCACAGATACAGCGCTTTTAACTCAAAAGGAAATAATCCTGCAATCTTTCGAACAGCACCAATTAACTCTCGGTGTATTTGTAGATTACTCAAAGGCATTTGATTCTATTAATCATCAGACAATGCTTGCTAAACTTGAGTTCTATGGCTTCCGTGGCGTTTTTCATAACATATTGAACTCTTATTTATCTGCGCGAGTACAACAAGTAGTAATTAACAATAAATTATCCGACCCGAAATCAGTTTTAGCAGGTGTCCCGCAAGGAAGCATATTGGGGCCTCTACTTTTTATCATCTACATTAATGACATCGTTCTCATTGACCCACGCCCAACATTTATAATATATGCTGATGATACCAGTTTATTTTTCAACTCTAGCAATATACAAAATCTGACTGAACAAGCAAACACGTGTTTACATCTTTTAAATCATTGGTCGATCGTCAACTCACTATCTATAAACATAAATAAAACAAAAGTCGTGCTTTTTAGGCCAAGAAATAAAATAGTGTGCGATAGCGACATTTCACTTCGGATTGGGTCTGTGCCTTTAGAAGTTGTCTCCGTCGTAAAAAGCCTTGGAGTATATTTTGAGAAGCATTTATCGTGGTCAACACATGTCGATAAAACAGCGGACAAGCTGTCAAAAATAACTGGTGTGTTAAGTAAACTACGCTATTTTTTGCCACAAAAAGTGAAACTAATTCTTTATAATTCCATGTTTGCTTCCGTTTTAAACTACGGTTTCACGGTATGGGGAACTACTACACTCTCAAACTTAAACAGGTTAAATGTAATCCAAAAACGAGCCATAAGAAGCATTGCAAGCATCCCCCGCGACGTTACGACAAAACCCCTTTTTAATGCCTTCCACATAACTCCAATACACGAGCTATATAATGTCAACTTAATAAAACGATATAGGAGAAGTAATACCTATCGTAATTTTCTTGAAACTTTGTCTCAACTAACACCTAGAGAACACACTTATGCCATAAGAAACCGCGATAAATGGTTCATTCCCCAAATACGAACTAACTATGGACGTCAAATGCTCAGCTACCTCTTACCATTATTGCTAAATGCTTTGTGTTAGTCTTACAAACCAGTATTTTTGCATCTTATTTCTTTTCCTGTTTTTGTCTGTTTTATCTCTTTTTTTATTTTTTCCGAGTCAGTTGTGTCTCGCTTATTTTTCCTCAAACGCAATTGTTATGTTAGTTGCTGCCAATATACGTAATCAAACAAACCTTGTAACCTTGTACGGGGGCGCAGGCGCGCAATCAAGCTCCAGTGAGAGCTTTTTGTCTGCGCCCCTAACATCTGGATGATGTAAAT